>FXXK01001538.1:0-26587 GCA_900184695.1 Betula pendula | reverse complement strand
TTTTGAATTCACAAGGGCTAAAAAACTAAAGCTAAAAAAAAAAAAAGTAACAATTTTATATAAAAAAAACATTCCAACCCAATTGGTCAAATTCAAAATTTTAAAAAAATTATAAAGATTTCGTTTAAAAAAATTATTTTTTAAAAATAAAGTTAAAAAAAATGGTATTTGGTCTTATTGAAAAATATGTAGGGTCATGTTTATTTTTTTGTTGGCCTTAAGGAGGACGTTGTCAATTGTTTAGTAGTTTATGAGAGACATTGTCACAATTGAAAGTTTGAAATCTACTCAAACATCTTACTTCACGCCCAGGCTAAGCAAACTTTATTAAACAAAGCCAAAGAACGTGTGGACCCAATACTACTAGGTCTATTAATCAATACTCAATCCGTCAATCAGCCAATCTGATAAAATTGTATTAGTATAGCTCCACATGCAATGAATTTTCTCTTAAGCTATTTCAGTAAGTCATCATTCATATTTATTTTGTATTTAATAAAAGTGACGTGATTTTTAAAATTATCATTAGATCAAAAGTCAATAATGATCAATTATAAATTTAATAATGATTATAAAAGACACATAATTTTGTTTTGAAACAAAATAAAAATATAAGATGACATATATAATTATTCTTTTAGTAATTGTTTTCATGATTTTCAACATGAGGCAAATTAATACGCATGATAGGGTCATCATATTTACAGCATGAAAATATCCAATGAGGCATAACACCTGGCAAATATTTATGACAAAATCCATTATAAATAGTGACATACATCAAGTAAAAAGGGACTTTGTTCTCCTTTCTTAATTTGGACCATATTTTGTTTTTCCTAAAAGATCGATTCATACTGATTTAACTATCGAAACTATCTTTCTGCTGGCTCTTCTTAAAAAATCTTTTACTAAATTCTTCTCTTCTTTCAGGCACTTCCAAAATTCCAATTGTTACATCTACACGTGGCCAACTATTCTAACAAAGACGTACGGGAAAAGGCAAAGAAAACAGTTACCACTATATATCCGTCAAACAAAGAGACATACAACCAAGAATGTTCATTGGATACAAATAAATCCAATTACCCAAAACAACACAGCTAAGCTAGCAAACGTAAAGAAAGACCAACTATACCCAAACATGACAAAATTGGAAAGAGAAAGCCAATGCAAAAGAAACAATGCCAGTGCTTACCCTACCAAGCACATCAACATGCATAAGTCAAAAAGTAGCGTCGATCCATTAAAAAAAAAAAACTTCAGCACTTCAAAAAAGTGAAAATTATGGTGATCCACGGCCAAGCCGTGGGTGAGTCTAAGGCATTATTTATGTTTTATTTTTTTTTAATAAAAAGATAAGAAAACAGAGGCATTTGGGTATTTTAACAAAAAATTTGTGAAATTAAAAAGGGTTGAAACATAAAAAACAGATATTAAAAATTTTTAAACTTTGAAATTATGATTGCAAAACCAGTTATACTTGGAGGGGTGTAAGTAAAGTTTCGCGCGATCTCCTAATAAGAAAAATATACAATTTATGATTTTGAACTTTTTTTATATCTTTCATACAAAAATTCTCTTAATTACTAAAGAATTGAGGTCGGCCATCAATTTTGATATATGATAATTCATCCTTTCATAATATATCAAATAAATAAAAGAAAGGAAAACAACTTTTTTGTAAGTAAATTTTATTAATCACCAAATTGAGAGACACGGCCCTACAGTACCATAGCAAAGGGACAATTTTTTTTTATTTTATTTTTTGTAAGTAAGGGACAAAAACTTAAACTAGTGTAAAACCTCATTAATTACAAAAACCCCACTGAAAACATAACATTAAAGACTTAGTCTGGCCGTCAACTACAAGAAACTTTCACCCAAATTTCTTAAGTGACAATTTCCTCTATAAGAAGAACTTAATTGCCGCGCGCTCCTCATTATTTTAGTATCAAATCTTGCTTTAATTAGATCGATGTGTTTCTTTGCCCAAGGATTTTTCTCTTGGATATTGGTTAACTTCAACAAGGCTTCGAGATGCTTGTCAACAGGGTCCATATATAGCTCAGTGGTAGTTTATTTGACTGCAGATCAAGAGGTTAAAAGTCTATGAAGGATGGCTTGATGCTTTATTTGTGAAGTCTTCAGTTGAAGACGGGGGAGGTCCCAGACATAGAACTTGCACCCAAGCGCACTGATTGGAGCCATTTTGTAGGTTAGAGCGGCCGCAAGAGAGGAGTTGATCATCGACACAATTTTTTTTCGATCCTCTGGAACACGAGCTGCTCTTCAATGGGTTTCTTAAAAACAAAATTGAAACTTCTAATCAATTACTGGCTCATAGGGTATAAAAGTGTACAAGCGGGGCGGTTATTAACTAGGGTAACCGAATAACCGGACAAATCGAAAAATTGAAAATAACCGCAACCGAATAACCGGCCTAGCGATTGTGTAGGCCGATTATTGATTTTGAAAAATCGGTTGTTAACTAGATAACCGGTTTATATATATATAATAATAATAATTTAAAAACATGTATTATATATATATATAATATATATCATATATATATATATATTATATATATATATATATTATATCCTTGCCCCTTTTTCACATGCATGCTCCCTGCATGTGAAAAGGAGGAAGGCTACACACATGCTCCCTGCATGTGATCAAAAGAAGGCTTAGCCTCCTCCCTTTACACGAAACAAACACAAGGAGCGTTTGCTCCCTGTTGTCTCGCGATGAGAAAGAGAAAAAATAAAAAAATAAAGAAAAGAAAGAAATAAGAGAAGAAATGTATTTTTTTTAAGTATTATTTTTTTTTTTTTTTGTTTTAGTTTTTATGAAAAATAGTAGAATTAAATTCAGCTATTTTTTCTATTAAATTCAATTTTTATTTTATTAAGTTCATGTGTTATTTTTATGTCATTTTTAATATTTTATTTTATGAGACTATAAATAACTCTAAAAAGAATTGAAAAGTGAGCTTAAAATAGTCCAAAAGAGGTAAAAAAATTAAAAGACGATCCATAATGTAAAAATCGGTTACCGGTTAATAACTGGTTTTAAAATCGGTTTATAACCAATATTAAAACCGGTTATTAGAAACCGTAACTAGAACCTCGATTGCGGTTGCGATTGTTAAAAATTAAACAATCAGGGACTCCAATTGTGGTTATTGCCTAATAATCACAATCGTAACTGGTTGTATATCCCTAATAGGGTAGATGAAGGCAGATCGAGAGAGAGTAATGACATTGAGATGCACAGACTTGGGGGAGAGATTTTTGTCCAAGTACGGAATGAATCCGAGCACTCTGAGCAGAATGAAGAAGGTCATGGAAAATGGCGTGGGGAAGATTATAACCACTGATTACGGGTACTATGCGGCACTGTGCACTTAAGTAAGAATTATGTTCCGCGCATGTATTCAGCGTGTTTTGAGCGCTACTTTGCTGAAAATACAGACCTGTTTAAGGAAACAACTTAGAGTTGTTTTCTTATTTTGTGTTTTTAGTGTTTTTGTTTTTAAAACTGAATACCAAACGCACGGTGTACATGCTAAATGTTGTTTTATTGTTTTGGAAACAAAAAATCTATTTTTAAAACAGCAAACAAACAGTCTGCTTATTTCTTACACGTACGTATATAACCAAATTAAACCTTTTGCATGCATCTGCATGGGCCGAAATGCATGTCTCATCTGGCTGGAACAGATTTTCTGGTCTTGTGAAGTTTACGTGTTTTATATATCTATGTACTACTAAAGATTTTTTGTTTTTATATATAAATAAGACTTTATTGCACAACAAACAAAAAAGAAAATACAAGGAGAGAGGCTTATCACGGACACCAACCACAATAAACAGACTACATGATCTGAAAGAGTCTATCAAGGACATTTTACCATTGATAGATTATTCTATAGTTTTTGTAAGGCTTTAGGGAAAATAAAAAACAGACATTTTGGAACAACTGTCGTCGAATGACGTAACTTCTTCATCAAAGAAACCAATACCAGATGATTCACAGATATACTTTTAAACTGCAGAAACTTTGGGCGACGAAACATGAGCCAGGAGCTCCTTGTCGACTTCAAATTTAGCCATGTCTTCCTCATCCAAGTTAATCCATACCTCGACTCCATTCCCCGACTTGGTGTCAAAGAAAGTAACTAGATTCGGGTAGATCAATTTACCGGATCCCACCCACACAGGTTTGCCCCACCCGAAATCCGCTTCAAAGACAGGAAACCTGCACAAGCTGGTGAAGGCCAAGGAGATCACCTCTCCTTTGCTGAGCCTTTCCGCGTTTTCTCTGATAAAACCCAAGTGCCCATCACTCTCTCCGAAACGTTTCACGTAATTCACGTCCACTTTCCTAATCGCATCTCGCAACGGAACGACAACGCTGTGGAAACCATCCTCACGGTCGACACTGCGGGAGAGTACAGAGACTGTGGAAACGCTCATGTTTCCAAAATAATTTTCCGAAAGCGGCGGCACCATCCTCGGACGCAGGTTCGCTATGCTAAAAACGGTGCAGACCTTATTGGGGTCTGCATCGGTTTGGGTGGCAGCAAAGAAGCGACTCGATATGAAAGCGACAAGGCCTCGACCCGAGTGGGGTCGTGGGTTATTCGATGTTCGGGTCGTCAGTGCTGTATTTGGCTCTTAGAGCGGCTACAGCAGACGTGTCAAAGACAAATCTCTTTATCACAATATTTTTCTTCCCGTCTGGCCCCCGCTTAGACTACTTTGGCCAAGCAAAGGTAGGGGAGGGAAGATCTTGGGCGCCTCGAATCGTGGAGTTACTATGACGTCACCACTACCGCGAGCAATAGCAGAAAAAGTGTTGAGAACAAGAAGAACGAGGAAGCGCTCAAAACCTTGTGGGCGAAGACGAACCGATGGCGATCCCACCACAGTTGAAGGAGGTGAACTGGATGGCTAAGGCTACTTCACTGACATGATCTTCCAGTGAAATTGGGCAAGAAACTTGTTGTTCTCAGCTGGGTTTGGATCCTCCAGAAATTCGGAAAGACTGCATTTGCCTTGGCTTCCACCGTAGTAGGGCCCTCATCGTTGCAATCAACGTGAAAATTGTCCTTAACCCGTCCTGCTAGAGGGTAAAAATCGGGTCAAGGCGGGATAAGGATTGCTTGATCCGGTCTTGGCGTTCTTCGTTGCTGAGATTAGCAACACCATGATCTCTGGGGTAAAAGAGAAGGAAGAGGCATGAAAATGGAAGGGCGTAATTTGATCAATGAAGGAGAGAGTGTGACGGCGGAGGTGGTCAGGGGTGGACGAAGAGGGTTTGATGGTGTCTGTGGAGATAACTTCGACGTCAACGTCCTTCATCGTGCTAGAAAATGGCTGCCGAAATTAACAGAGTTTTCATTAGTAGGTGAGGCTGAGAATGGCTGTCGATTGATGAAAAAACCAGCTAGGTCAGCATGGTTATATATATAGAGGTGCTACTGGGAAGCGGGGTTGTATACTTAATTAGAGATCAGGTGGTACTATAGTACTGAAACTTTTTTGGGGAGATGGTCGTTAATAAAATAATTTTTTTTTTTATCAGTTTTGGGTTGGGGTGATAAAAATAATATATTTATTTGAATTTAACAAACTCATAAATTTTAAAATTAAGATGGCGTATCAAAATATTACATCAGGACATCGCTAACCATGTGGTTTAATGGTGCTCATGCATGTTTTTTATATTTACCACGATAATTATATAAGAACATTATGATTGCTTCTCCTATATTTTTTTTTAATGTAAAGAATTAAATTATTTTTTTATTTTTTTATTTAAATAAATTACATAATAGTTTTCCTTATCATTTTCTTATACCATTTAAATATTATTTAAATTAAATGCTAAGAGAAAAAGAGATGACAGAAAAAGCTATTTAAATATTGTTTCAAATAAATGTTAAAATATTATTGCAAATAAATGTTAAAAAAAAAGAGAAATGCTACATTTTCTCTTCCGATCATTCTCTCATCCTCATACTTTTCAAAAGGAAAAATTATTATTTTTATTCTTTTACACATCTCTTGCCCATCTCCATATAAAGAGATGTGCAAATCTACCATTAAATCTTTGAAACTACATGTGTGGTTTCATAATTCAATTGTGAATTTGAACATCTCTTGTATGGAGATGAACAAGAGATGGGTAAGAGATAGATGTGTAACATCTCCATTTTAAAATTACCATTGGATCTATGAATTTTAATTGTGATTTTGAAAAGTAGAAGAATAAAAGAAGGATACATGTAAATGCTGTAACATTTTTCATTAAAATAATGTTAAGAGAAGTAAAAGTGGTACCCTAGATTTAGGTATCAATTTTGGTTCCCTTGATCTTCTTTTAGTTTAGTGAACATCTAGAGAATTTGCTAGTCTTAGTGCTCTAAGGATGAAGCAAAGGCTGTCAATTTCAGGTAAAATAGGGAGGAATTTAATGGTTAATTAAGATTAGATTTTATAAATTTAATAGTGTACATGTTATAATATAGTAAATATGTTCTCACAATTTAAATTATGCCACATTATGTAAATCATTAATAGAACAAAATAAAATTTGGACAACGAAAAAAAATGGAGAGATCCTATATATTATAAAGCTTTCTGCTTTCTTTTCTTAATCATCAACCCTTACCCTCAAACCGAAACATATTAATTCACCCTCTTCCTCACACCTTGTCAAAGACTCAATCCAAAATTAATTAATATTAAGCAACAATTCCTAAGGTCGCTACGACGTCTACATCACCCCCAATGGTAGGGTGCAAGAGAAGAACTGATCAGGAAAATAATTAAAATATATGAGAGAAATATAAAGAGAGGTAGAACCTTTTTTTTTTTTTTTTATATTCAAATAGGGGAAAACCGGAAAACGGACGAGAGGTAGAACTTAATTGAAGGTAGCTTTCAGTCTTCTGGAGATGATGAACATATATATAAATGGTCAGATAATTATTTTGCCATCGTCGTCTTGCTCGTGACTTTTTTTATTCAATTCTAATCGATTGATCTTGTACGTCAAAGGTCTTCATCCACAACCTTAATTCTCGCCGGGGAAGCACCGCACGTTCCCCTCAAGCGTGCGTTTGACATCTTCAGCATGGGTACCTTGGTGAATATTACATCTTTTTTTACGTCGTGAATATGTATAACATTTTGACGTACAGATCAGGTTGAGTGCAAGAATAGGATTGAAAAAACATTTTTGACTAGGGTGTCAGGAGCTTGTTTAAGTAATCAGACAGCAATTAAAAAACCAAATCTAACCATGATCTTTCCCTATATCCACCTGCCCCACAAAGAAAAACATAAATATTATCTCCATCAAAGTTGTTCATTATTATCTGGGTCTTCTAGCTAGGTTAATTTACATATAGCTGGCGGCTGGAATATATCTGTTTGCTACATTTTTAAGCACAGCAAGTCGGCGCTCATTATTATGACACCTCAAGATTCAAGAAGAGAGGAAAATAAAATCAGAAGATAACACACAACCACATTCACCAAGTATTCACGTTATTGGTGCGTAGGTTGTTAGTCTTTCGCTGTAACTAAAACTTGTGTTATTTACTTTCCTTAAAGCTGAGATATTATAACCTAATTGTCTATAATTAATGAAATTATTCCCAATGAGTTAATTGGGCTGTTTTACCAAACCTAGTGTGTGATCTTAATTATACTCATAACGTGGTTTATGGTTTTCTCCCCCACTAGCATGCGAAAATGTGAGACCGAGCTTGCTTCTTGGGCTTCAATATTGAACAACTTTGCATCCCTTCGGCCGATTGACATTTCAGCTAAATCTTCGACCCAACATTTTTATTTTTTAGTATCAGACTCAACACACTGCTTTGGTTGATTAAGTTGCATGATTTTCGATCAACTTATTATGAGATTAATCTTCTTAACATATATTTATAGAATTTGGTTCTCCTTCTCATTAATCTCATAGAGTTTTTAGCATTTGAGAAGGGGAACCAATTCTAAATATATGTTAAGAAGATTAATCTCATAATTCTAAAGGAAAAGTGGAAAAGTTGCATTATTTCAATTGGCAATGACTTGTTTAGCATGAACCACCACACCATACGCAGGAACAACGCGTATCTAGAAATACAAATTAAAAATAATAATAATGCAATGCCATTTTCAAAAATCGTTGACTTACGTTATGCTTGGTACGTAAAATAATTATTTTAAGGATAACTTTTATTAAGAATGGAAGGAGTAGAATAGATTAGCTTTGAAATAGTTATTCCAATGGTTATGAGCGAATGACTATTCATTCAATTGAGATAATAGTTATTCTTCTCAATGTAAGATGAATAACTATTTTCTCAATTGAAGGAATAGCTATTATCTTATAGCTATAAAAATGTCTATTCTAAAACTAATTCATTCTATTCTTTTCATTCTTAATAAAGGTTATTCTAAGAAATATTCATTCATCGTACCAAACATGTTATTAGAGCAATCACACCGACTTATCTAAATTTTTAGATAAAATAGATAATCAAAACTCATTTTTGTTAGTTTAGTTAACCACTCTTCAAGACATAAATCCATCAGCTTATCTAAACTTCTTCTCTATTTTATTAAAATAATCATTTCTAAAATTTTTTATTCTTTTTAAATAAAAACCTATTTCCACCAAAAACACCAAATAAACCCGTCAGCTACTTGAATCACACTACACCAAAACAAACTGGAACACCAAATTTTTTACAACACTTCTGCAGAACCAAACAGCAAAGAAACATGATCAATCCAAAATCTTCCATCCAACCCAAGATCTGCAAAGCCCACTACAATTTCCATCCAACCTACTCTATACATTCATGTATCTACAAATAGACTACACCAAAACAAACTATTGACACTCTAGAGAAACACGATCAAGCCAAGATCTTCACATGTATTCCCTGCTTTCACAAAAAAAATTCAGTAAAATTAAATTTGAAAATTGTGTTCCTCCCAAATCTGCTTAAGAGCTTAGGTGTGAGCAATCTGCCCAAATCTACTTGTGAGATTGTGTTCGTGCCCAAAGCTTCTTGAACCACCCACACCAATTCGGTGCTTACCCAAATAGCCCACACAAAATCAACCAAAAATTTGTTCAAGAATTAACCAAAACTCAAGAAATCAACCTAAAATCAAACTCATCTCCTTTACCCAATCAGCGACATGCTTCTAGAAGACCTCACAATCAGCCAACAATCTCTTGCAATCACCCAAAAATCACCGAAAAATCTCTCGCATTCTCACCACCCAAACAACCCATGCTCTTGCTGCACCTCCTCCATTTCGATACTTGATCTTCCAGCAATCAATGATTCCAAGGTCTTCTTCGATGTCTGGAGCTTCGGCTTCGACTACGCTAAGTTCTTTGGAGGCTTCGACTATGGCGACAACAAACAAATCAAAGAGAACATTGGGGGAGGATGTGTCAGAAGAAGGCAATTGTAGTGAGCAATACTTGTGAGATTGTGTGACTCAGTGGGGAGAGAAAGGGGAGAAACGTTGAAAAAAAAAAAAACAGAGGAAGAAGAATAGTGTAAACCAATAGATCCGGTGTAAAAAAACACAACAGAAAAAAAGAAAGGGAGAGAAAAATAAACAATAAAAAAAATGAGTAGATCTGTGAACAGTGTAACCCCCATGGGGCGTTACACTGTTCACGGATGGAAGGGAAATCTATTTTAGATTAGCACCGGATAATTCGATGGATGAGATTTTTTAAGATTTGGTTATCTATTTTAGCCTAAAGGTAGATATAGCTAATCCAATGTAAGCGCTCTTAGTGTTGGGAGAAACAGTTAGAGCCATATCCATATATATCACAATAAATAATATTTAAACATGTTAGCATTCAATATATGCGACAACATCACTTTTATGACAAGGAGAAGGATCCCGTTTTTTATTTAAGAAGACAAAAATTGTTAACAAAAAAATTAAAATAATAAATTAGGAATCAATTCCTCCCCATTTCAAATTAATTGAGAGGATCTTATTCCTTATGATCATCGCTTCTAATTTCTGTTAGTTGTAAAATGAAATTATGAATAATTAATATTTACCTTTTTTTTCTTTTTTCTTTTTTCTATTTTTTTTTTCCTTCTACCCAATTAAGATTGACTTTGACTACAAGAGATTTCATTTCACACCTTTAGAGATTTATGTAAGGCGGATGACACTCTTTAAGGGTAGTCCATGTATGAGAGTAGAGCTAATAAGTGTAATTTACATAACTTGCGAAACAAACACGAACTCAATACGAAATTAAAGAGTTAAAATTTGACATAAATTGGTTCAAATTATAAACGGGTTGACCCAATTGATCCGTATACCTTTTTTTTTTTTTTACAAAAAATTGTGAAAACTCTAAACATAAAACTACGCTGCTTCATTTCTTTTCTTCAATCTCGATCTCTCCCTCTCCCTCTCTCTCTCTCACACTCTTGGGCATCAAGAGCTTAAAGGCATTAGGGTCACGGTCTTGTAAGCTCTCCAAAGCCCGCTTAATTGATAAAGCATAACTAGGAACCATCAACAAAGACAACTTATCCCAATAACACTTCTAAGGTCCAAAATTTTCCTCAAAGACCAAGAGCTATCCCCATAAGTCTTCACATTCCAAAAACACCTATTTCTGAGAAGATTAGAGTTAACTCAACTTAACCAAATGGAGTTGTCATTTTTGGAACATAGCCGCACATGTTTTAACATAGTCGCTTTATTCTACATCTCCAAGTTTTTAACACCCATCCCACCTTCTTTCTTGGGAAGACAAATAAAACTTCACATGTTTTAACATAGTCGCTTTATTCTACATCTCCAAGTTTTTAACACCCATCCCACCTTCTTTCTTGGGAAGACAAATAAAACTTCAAGCTACTTTAGCCCCTGAACTATTAAGCTCACCTCTCTTCCATAAGAAATATATAATTGATAATCTACTAACTTGGATGATGATACCTTTAGAAATAATAAAAAGAAAGCGCATTTGCATGGCAAAAAGAATTGAATTCATCAACCGAAACCTCCCAGCATAAAGAGAGGGCTTTGCTTTCCCAGCCTTTAGCCTTGGAGGCAATCCTCTACAACAAAACAAAACATTAAAAAAACAAAAACCCAGCAATTGATGTCGCGTTGTAAGCGTAGCTAAACGGCCAAACAAAAAACAAAAAAAAAAAAACAAAAACAAAAAAAAAAAAGAACAAAACAAAACGACGATAACTATATCTCGCTGACTCATTTTTAATTAACGTCACTTTTTTTTTTTATGGCATGATGCCCAAGGTCGAGAAGGTAAATACACATCATTTTAGCATCAAACGACATATACTGTTGTCCTTTCTTACGTAAACGACGTCAGTCGTTTGACATAGGTTTCGACTTTTGAGCGATGTAACTCTTATTACATCGCGCATACGTAACAACTAAAAGTTATGTTGTTTAATAAAGTGTCGTAAAATTCATCTCGCTTACTGCGTAAGTGATGATAATTTTTTTTAAAAGAAAATTTTACATCATTTACTGAAAAAACGATCGGATATTATTTTATTAATAAAAATTATGGGCATACAGTATTCCCATTTCTTTTGGTACACCTAATAAATACATCATCACAATCATAAAATACAAAAAATCTTAATTTTGGAGGAGCTTCTTTCTCCTAATATAAAACAACACCAACATATACCATCAAAGTGTTAATTATAACCTGAATCCAAAATAAAATTAGAATACACAGTGTTCATTACGATACTAATTGGATCACATTGTAGCATTGTTTCTTTAACCATAATCTAAACCAAATATCAACCAAGCATTGTCTCTAATTATTGATCACAGTTTGCACTTGTCTCTCCAATGCTCTCTTTCATAATGCCTCGTACTAGACAATTGCAAATAGGAAATGGAAATGATCTAATGAGAATTTAAATCACTGGTGAAGAATAATAGATTAAAGCATAACCATACGTGATTTTGATAGTAATTTTATGGTGGAGTTATTTATGATTATGCTTTAATTAGATTATCAAGACTAAAGAGATTAGAGTTGGGATGTCAACTGACAAATTTTTTAACAAGGTAGCTTGACTGATCCAATAATATCACCAAAACTTAAACAAATTTTTCATTACCCTTTCTTTGAGTAAGTTCTAAATCCATTCCCCTTTATAGATTGATGCAAAAGTTAAGAAGCCGGCCATCTAATGCCTCACCAAACAAACATACTAGTATGTAACAACCCAATGAGCACACTCACGGTCAGTAATGAGGAAAATGTACGCTTCTAAGATCAACACAAAGTTAAACACTGACATGTTCCTCTACAAGGCAATCCAATGAAAACATCATTTTGTATGTTATGCCCACAACTCAGTGTAAAACTCATGCAACCAGTACCTGGGATGTATGCTCCAAGTGACCACAAAGCATAAACAATTGCTTAAGAAAACAAAAAAGTCAAAGTGACCTCAATAGGACGGCAACCCCCAGACCGGCTATAGGGGGTGGCCGGCCACCCCCACTGTCTAAATTTTTTTTTTTTTGTTTTGTTTTTTAAAAGTTTAGGATTTTTAAAGTTTTTTTTGTTTTTAAAGTTTTATTATTTTATTATTTTTTGGCTGATGTGGCGTTCAAATTTAATCAACTAGACACGTATCATATTTTAATTGGTGGTAACGTGGCGCTCCGTTAATTTTTTGGACAGAAGTACTAACTTGGTATTTATGTTAACCACAGTTCCACCTGTGATACGTTTCAAAAACGAGGTAACTGTTTGATAATTGGGTAAACCACATAGACCAAAAAAGTGTTTAACCCTTATTATTAAGCATAAAATCTTGTATCAGGTTAGCCGTATCTTTGATTCACTTTATTAATCGAACCGTTAGACAAATTGTAGATCAAGTTTAGATTAAAAAAATTCCTTCATGTATTTATGATATTGTTTCTTTAGAGTAATTTGCTCTAAGTATTTAAGTATTGAATGGGAGATTAAGATTTATTCAAAAAGAAAAAAATAAGAATGTCACAACTCACAAGTAAACAAACTTTTAGGCAGTAGACCATTTCGGCCACAATAGTAACAATCCATCCAAAAAAAAAAAAGTCACGGCCTAAACAGCAGAAAATTTCGCCGATGAAACACACGCCAGAAGCTCCTTGTCGACTTCGAATTTAGCCATGTCTTCCTCATCCAAGTTAATCCATGCCTCTATTCCATTCCCTGATTTCGTATCAAAGAAACCAACTAGATTCTTGTACAGCGATCTAGCCGATGCTACCCACATAGGCTTTCCCCACCTGAAATTCGCCTCATAAACAGGAAACCTGCACAAGCTGGTGAAGGACAGAGAGACCACCTCTCCTTTCTTGAATCTTTTAATGTTCTCTACGACTAAATTAGAGAGCCCACCATTCTCTTGGAAACTTTTCACATAATCCATGTTGACTTTCGTTATGGCATCTCTCAGCGGAATAACAATCCGGTGAAACACATCCTCAGTGTCCCTAGAGATTACAAAGCCTGTGCCCAAGGAAATGTTTCCGAAGTAATTTTCTGAAAGAGGCGAATCCAACCTCTTGCGCACATTCACTACGTGAGATAGGGCGTAGAGCTTATTGGGGTCCGGTTGGATGGCGGCAAGGAAGCGACTATGTATGAATGCCGATAAGGCCTCCACGCGAGTGGGGCATGGGTATTCAATGTTAGTGTAGTCAGTGCTGTGTTTGTCTCTTAGAGCCGCTATAGCAGACCCGTCGAAGACAAATCTCTTTATCGCAATCTTATCCTTTTCCGGACTACCCCTAGGTGCAATAAAGCTAGGTAAAGTTGCCAGTGGGAAGATCGTGGCGGATTCAAATTTTGGAGTCGCTATGTTGCTACTACTACCAGCAATAGCTGTCCAACTGTTGAGGAACATGAAGAATGAGAAGCATCCAAAACCTTGTGGGCAAAGGTCAGTCCGACCACGATCCCACCACAGTCGAAGCTGGTGAATTGGACGGCTAAGGCTTCTTCATTGACATCGTCGAGTTCATATGGCAGGAATTTGTTGTGCTCAGCTGGGTTTGGATCCTCAAGAAATTCGGAAAGTTGGCATGTGGCCTTGGCTTCCACATAGTGGACGCCCTCATCGTTGCAATCAACGTGAGAATTGGATTTAACCCGTCCTGCTAGCGGGTAAAATCGTGTCAAGGCCTCGGATAAAGATTCCTTAATCCGGCTTTGGCATTCCCCATTGCTGAGATTAGCAACAGTACCATCTCTCGGGTAAAAGAGAAGAAGAGGCATGAAAATGGAAGGCGTAATTTGGTCAATGAAGGAGAGAGTGTGATGGCGGAGGTGGTCAGGGTGGACGAAGAGGGTTTGATGGTGTCTGTGGAGATAACTTCCACGTCAACCTTCATTGTTTCGAATTCGTAGAAAATAATGTCAAACAGAGGTTTATTGGCGAGTAGTGAGGCTGCAGAAAATGGCTATTAGCAATGGCATGGGTGATGGAAAGCCGCCTAGATTGGATGGGATGGTTGATTCTATAGAGGTGCTGTTGACAAGAATTCAAATATATATTAAGAATTAAGACATGATTCACGCAATACGATCTTCTACCCATTTTGTGATCCCATCTACGTAAAATATTTACCACATGATTCACGCAATAGGATCCTCTTAGCCATTTTATGATCATGGATTGACTTAGTGTTGTTGTACTAACTGTATAGATAATGCCGTGAAATAAATATATTGCTATGTCACTTAAAAAATTTAAATAATATAATATTATTTATAGTGTTGGATGTAACAACATTTAATTCTAATCATGAAATAAGGATCTCTTTTTGTAATTAAGCTGGTGATTACACTTTTTTTAAAATAAAAAAAAAATTGATGTAACTGTTAATATTTGATTAAATAATTAATTATTTCATCAATTATAAAATTTATAAATAACTTTATAATAAAAGTTGTAGTATACGAGCATTTCCATACCATCGATCTTCTTCTTTCAAGTATTAATCGCTAGAAGAGTGTTGCCACACATGGGAGAAGGCAAAGTGATCCCCTTGCATATTAAAAAGTGATGGATGGGGTAATGCAATTTTGGGTGAACATAAATCTCCTGGGGTTAATTTTGGAGCTGTACGTTGTAATGGGATTTAAATGGAAATATAATTGCAACCTTTACCAAACCGGCCGATCATGACATATTTTTGCTATAAATTATATGTTATTTGAAAAATACTGTTTTAGACTCTTAGTTAGGGCTGTAATTAAGTTGAGCGAGTCAAATTTTAAAATTTTCAGCTCGGCTCGTTTAAGAAAATATTTAAACGAGCTGAGCTCAAGCTTGAGCTGAGGTTTCGCTCGAGCCGGGCTTAGAAACCTCAACTCAAGTTCGGCTTGTTAGACAATATCCAAGCTCAAGCTCAAGACGATCCCTGGGGCTGGATCGGCCACCCCCAAAATGTTTGGGAGTAGCCGAGCCACCCTCAAACGCGAGCCACCCCCCAAAAAGTTTTTCGGGGGTGGCCGAGCCACCCCCGGAACGTTTGAGCCACCCCCGCTGTTTCAAGGGTGGCCGAACCACCCCTTGGGGTCGCCGATCCGAGCCATCCCTCAAATTTTTTTTTCTTCAGTTTTTTTTTAAAAAAAAAAAATATAATTTTTATATTATTTTTTGAGTTGGAGAATAAATTTGAGTTGAGTTGAAAAAATTTGAGTTGTTGAAGATTGTTGACTTTTTAGAAGAATTGAGTTAAACCAAAAAGAATTAGTTACCCAAACAAGCCCTTAAAAATGTGATTTTTAAAAACGTAGTTAAACGTTTGGCAAAATCGCGATTTGACTTTTAAAATCACAATTTAACCTTTAAAATTCTGCATTTTCAAAAAAACTTCTCCTTACCTGTGATTTGAAAACGTAAATTTTCTGCATTTTTAAATCGCAATTTTTTTTAAATTGCAATTCCCAAATGATTCACTTTTTGCGGTTTGGTTTAAAATCGTACTTATTATCTATAAAATTGTAATTCCAAACACACCCTGAAAAAAATATAGAATAAATACACAAACATTATCCATAATATATAGACATGTGAAGGGAAACACATCCCATGAATTAAGGATTTAAATCTATAGCAAACATGAATCATGGAGGAGAAGCTGCTGATATGCGTCAATTCAGGAGTTGTTGTGGGTTGACCAGTATTTATATATAGATTGATGAGCCAATGGATCATTAACTACTAAAACTCCTTAGAATTATTTATATAATCTCGATCATTTTCGTGGATAATTAATGTGAAGTTTGACACTTGCGCACATGTTCATCATTCACCTAATAAATATAGAAGTTTTATTATCCAGAATTGTAACGTGAAGTGCTAGTTATATTATCATGCATATATACATGTAGTAAGCCATAACTCAGTCAAACTCTCACTAATGAGCTTCACTTGCTCAGTCAAGGCTCCAACCTGGTTTTCAAAATTGGGTTCATTTTTTTTCAGTTTGTTGGTCTTTGGGATCTAAGTTGAAAAAAATAACTTACAAAAATAAAAATAAAAAGTTGAAAACAATTTGGTCTAGTGTGACCAAATGATCTAGCAATGATCCATGCTTATTTTATAATCCATTCACGCTATACTCATCACAAAGACGTAGCACTCGTAAGCTCATTTATAATTCATTAATTTCATGTTTTTTATGAGTGTCTAACTTTCTGAAATGTTGCAAACCAACCGTAGTTGTAACCCCTCAATTGTACTTTAGTCTCCTTATTATCAATAAAAATTTCAGCAGGTATTTTCTCTATTTTCTTTTTTATTATTTTCTTCCAAGCAAATTGGAAAACCAACATTATTAAACATAGGAATCTGAGGCTATTTTCAACAAATACGCCAATTAAAACCAAATAATATAATTGTACTTCTTCCTTAACATTATTAAACAAACATATATTTCTGATTTTTTTTTCTCTTTTTTTTTTTGTTCATTCCGATCAAACGAACTTATTGCACCCAAAAAAAAAAAAAAAAAAAAAAACCCTTCACTCACAGGCCAAGAGATGTGATCGAGACATGTTAAAAACCATATTTCCACATGTAAACAAACTTTTAAATAGTAAGACCATTTTGGCCACAACCGTGAACATCCATCCAATTCCAATCAAGCTTTCGCTGATGAAACATATGTTAGGAGCTCCTCGTCGACTTCGAATTTAGCCATGTCTTCCACATCCAAGTTAATCCATGCCTCTATTCCACTTCCTGATTTCGTGTCGAAGAAACCAATATTATTCTTGTACAGCAATTTAGCCGACGCAACCCATACAGGCTTTCCCCACCCGAAATCCGTTTCATAAAGAGGAAACCTGCACAAGCTCGTGAAGGATAGCAAGACCACCTCTCCTTTCACGAATCTTTCCATATTATCTACGATAAAATTAGAGCACACACCACTCTCTTGGTAACTTCTTACAAAATTCATGTCGACTTTCCTCACGGTATCTCTCAGCGGAATAACAATGCGGTTAAACACATTCTCAGTCTCTCTAGAGATTACAAAACCCGTGGCCAAGCAAATGTTTCCGAAGCTATTTTCCGAAAGAGGCGGGTCCAACCTCTTGCGTATGTTCGCTATGTGAGATATGGCGTAGAGCTTATTGGGGTCCGATTGGGTGGAGGCAAGGAGGCGACTATATATAAAAGCTGATAAGGCCTCCACGCGAGTGGGGCGTGGGTATTCGATGTTGGTGTCATCGGTGCTATATTTGTCTCTTAGAGCCGCTATGGCAAACCCGTCGAAGACAAATCTCTTTATCGCAATCTTGTCCTTTCTCGGATTAAACCTAGGTATAACAAAGCGAGGTACAGTTTCCGGCGGGAAGATCGTGGCCGATTCAAATTGTGGAGTCGCTATATTGCTACTACCACGAGCAATAGCTGCCCAACTGTTGAGGAACAAGATGAAAGAGGAAGCATCCGAAACCTTGTGGTCGAATACCACACCGATCACGATCCCACCACAGTCGAAGGTGGTGACTTGGACGGCTAAGGCTTCTTCATTGACGTCGTCCAGTTCATATGGCAGGAATTTGTTGTGCTCAGCTGGGTTTGGATCCTCAAGAAATTTGGAAAGTTGGCATGTGGCCTTGGCTTCCACGTAGTGGACGCCCTCATCGTTGCAATCAACATGAAAATTGTCTTTAACCCGTCCTGCTAGCGGGTAAAATCGTGTCAAGGCCTCGGATAAGGATTGCTTGATCCGGCCTTGGCGTTCTTCGTTGCTGAGATTAGCAACACCATCTGCCGGGTAAAAGAGAAGAAATGGCATGAAAAATGGAGGTGCAATTTGATCAATGAAGGAGAGAGTGTAATACCGGAGGTGGTCAGGGGTGGACGAAGAGGGTTTGATGGTGTCGGCAGAGATAACTTGGACGTCAACTTTCATTGTTTTCGTAGAAAATATTGTCAACGGAGGTTTATTAGTGAGTATTGAGGCTGAAAATGGCTGTTGGCATTGGGGGATGGAAAGCCACCTTGGCGAGATAGTTATTATATAGAGGTGCTGAAACTTCTTTTTCTTTCTTTTTCTTTTTCTTTTTCTTTTTTCCTCGTTTAAATAACAATATTTAAACTCAACGGCCGGGACAAAACAATAATATAAGACAAGAGATTTGACTAAAGCAAGATCCAAGAAAAACGAGCTTATCCAAGATACCCCTCTATAATAAACAATGGTAAAAATGTTTGTAATTCATAGAGAGGAGGATTATCCTCGATCTGTTCTATTTATATTCAACATGTAAACGATCTACAATGATTTTGAATAACAAACAAAGACACCCATATTCGAATTCACGGGAGTTTTTGCAGAATTTAAGGAAACAAATAAAAGTAATCTCCATCTCTTACTCAATTGGAGATAAACTCATTCATCAAAAAAAAAAAAACTCATCCTTTCTTCTCTGAATCATCTGCCCAGCCTTGGGATCAAAACATCGATCTTTACCTCGGCCTCTTCACACCTTCTAGAATCCACAATTCATATTCAGCAATTTCTAACACTGCTACACCGTCTACATCCGAGGGTTAGGTGCAGGAGAAAACCAGAAGAAAAAAAAACATATATATATATTATTATATAATATATATATATATATATAATATATATATATATATATATATTATATATAATATATTATATATATTGGCGAAATAATCAAGAAAATGAGAGGTAGATCTGAGACTTAGTCTTTCGGATTAGTGAGCATATCAGACCGAGATCAGAAAATTATTTTCCCATCATCGTCTTGCTTGTAATTTTTTCTTTGGATGTTACTGATTCAATATATATATATATATATATATATATATTATATACATAGGGGCCGAATCTCACGCTTGTAGTAAGTCATAACTCGCTTAATTATGATCAAGAACAAATAATTAAAATAACTCATTTCATTAATCGATTGTAGTTTTCAACAATCTTGGTATGGTTGATCATGTCAAGTTATCGACAAATGGAACCTCCTTTCGTTCCCTTTTCTTAATTATGACCAGAAGAGGGGCAGCCCCCTCACCGGCTAGTACTGCATGGTGGCCACCAATGATCTCAATTTTTAATTTTTTAAAAATAATAAAAAAAAAAAAAAAAATTAGGGAATATTTGTACTTTATAGTAAATTTTTCACTTGGCACATATATGACGTATTAAACGAGAGGCACACGGTATTAATCGATTAGTTTAAAGCGGTATCCATTAATGAATTGGACAATAAATTAAAAGAATAACCTATTTGAAATCGAAAGAAAAGAATAACCTAAGAGCATTCTCATTCTCATTCGGCTCTTTACATTTTTTTTTTTTTTCTATTTTGAAGATAAAATCACTTTTTTCACTATAACTATCTATTTTTTCTAATCACCTACATCTGGTTCCTTAAACTAGAGATATACATTCACTTTTTTTATTTAAATAATATTTTAAGAAAATTGGAAGAGAAAGAGAATTGGGAAAAACAAAAAGTTAGATACAGAAATTAATATTTTATTTGTTTAAAGAAGAGTATGAAGTGAAATGGCTTCCTACTAATAGGGAGCAATTTCATGCTTCTTACTTTTTTTTCTTTATAGTAAGGAACCGGATGAAAGCAACAAAATTATCTAAAATGAATTTTGGCTGTCTAAAGTAGGAAAATCCCTACTTTAAAAAGCCGGATGAGAATGCTCTAAGATCTTAATTGTCGAAATTAGACTCATGTACTAAATTGAAATTGCATAATTAGGGACTAAATTGGAATTTTTCGAGAAATAAAAAAAAATAATTAGTCTTTCTATGTTGCTTTCTTTTTTTATGTCTTTGTTATTTTCCTTTATTTTATATGTTTTTTTATGCAGAGTAGGGTTGTGCAAACCGTCTGATATAATGGTTTGACATGATTTTGAGGATAGATTCACTAGCGAAGCATTACCCTAATATTAATTGTGCGCGGAAGGAAGTGGCTTTTAGGCCACTCTGGGGTGAAGAGGTTACTTTTGTTAGGTCACGAGTATGATCCCATCCTCTAGTCTTGCTGGCCAGACACAAGCTAGAAGACTTAAAAGGGATGGAGGTCAAGCGTTTCTTGCCTTCATTGTAGAATCGTTGAAGGAAGGGAAGGAATTGCATGAGATCATAATTGTACGAGAGTTTCTTGACTAACTTTTTTCGGCAAAGTTTTTGGGATTGCCTTCGGAGCAACAGATGGTTTGACATTGATTGTATTTTGGGTACAATGCTAGTATCTAAAGCACTATACGACTGGGATGACACCTGCGGAATTGAGGGAACTAAGGTCTAATTGTGACGCCGGGTAGAACTAAGATTCTTTTGACAGTGCATAATAGTATCAAAAACTAATAATTGAAGATTAAAAATAAAACTCAGGAAGAGAAAATAACAAATAGGGGAGATAAATACTTTAATTGCCACAAAAGCAAATAAAAAATAATTCTGAAAAACTAGAAATATATTGATGCTTGAAATCTAAATTGCAAATAATACAGACATATCTTTATAGGCTAAGTTGAGTATTTTCCATATAAAATACTTGAAAAAAAGGAAAGAAATAAAAATACAAAAATAACTCTAAACTTGGATATAGAGTAAAATACTTGTAAACAAAGAAAAATATATTATTCTAAAAATAATATTCAAATATTTCGACTAATTCTTTCCATTCTTGTTATGATATTTTCTGTCAAGATACTCCAATATTCTTCTGCATCAAATTTCAAGAGCTGCTAGACAAGGGCTTCATTCATCCTTTTGCATCGCCATGTGGAGCACTAGTCTTGTTCATTAAGAAGAAGGACATATAAATGAAGATGTACATTGATTACAGAGAACTGAAAAAGGTTACAGTGAAGAACCGATATCCGTTACTGATGATTAATGATTTGTTCAACTAGTTGCAGAGGTGAAGGGATAAGGAATGAGATAATGAATGAAGCTAACTGACCCCTATATACTGTACATCCAAAGAGTACCAAGATGTATGAAAAATTTAAGATGACATATTAGTGGAAGAATATGAAGAAGAATATTGCAAAGTACATTGAGTAGTGCTCTACCTATCAATAAGTGGAAGCGAAGCATTCAAGGCCAGCGAGAATGCTTTGCCCGCTATTCGTGCTTGAATGGAAATAAGACGAGATAGTCATAGAGTTTGTAGTAGAATTACCCAAGACATCATCTAGAGAAGATAACATATGGGTAGTAGTTGATTGTTTGACAAAGTCCACCAACTTTATTATGATGAAAGTTAAGGATCTCATAAATATACTAGTGAGATTGTACGTGCACAACATAGTGCAAACTTTTTTCCTTTTTTTTTTTTTGTTGGTTCATTCCAATGAAACAATCTTATTACACACCCACAAAGAAAAAGAAAAATATTCTCACTTCACTCACATGCCAATAGATGTGAAACATGTACTAAAAAAATTAAAAACCATGCATGCATATTTCCACATGTAAACAAACTTTTAAACAGTAAGACCATTTCGGGCACAACCGTAAGAATCCATCTAATTCAAATCAAGTAATAGCCTAAACGGCAGAAACTTTCCCCGATGAAACACACGCTAGAAGTTCATTGTCGACTTCGAATTTAGCCATGTCTTCCTCATCCAAGTTAATCCATGCCTCTATTCCATTCCCTGATTTTGTATCGAAGAAACTAATTAGATTTGTGTACAGCAATCTAGCCGAGGCTACCCACACAGGTTCTCCCCACCCGAAATCTGCCTCATAAACAGGAAACCTACACAAGCTAGTGAAGCCTAGCGAGACCACCTCTCCTTTCCTTGATCTTTCCGTGTTCTCCACGATAAAATTAGAGTGCCCACTACCTTCTTGGAAACTTTTCACGTAATCCATGTTGACTTTTGTCATGACATCTCTCAGCGGAATAACAATCCGGTGAAACACATTGTCAGTGTCCTTGGAGAGTACAAAGCTTGTGGCCACAGAAATGTTTCCGAAGTAATTTTCCGAAAGAGGTGGGTCCAACTTCTTGCGCACGTTCGATACGTGAGATAAGGTGAAGAGCTTATTGGGGTCCGCATGGGTGGCGGCAAGGAAGCGACTATATATGAAAGCTGATAAGGCCTCCACGCGAGTGGGGCGCGGGTATTCGATATTGGCCTCTTCGGTGCTGTATTTGTCTCTTAGAGCCACTATGGCAGACCCGTCAAAGACAAATCTCTTTATCGCAATTTTATCTTTTTTCGGACTACCCCTAGGTACAAGTACCGGCGGGAAGATCATGGCTGATTCAAACTTTGGAGTCGCTATGTTGCTACTACCACGAGCAATAGCTGCCCAACTATTGAGGAACAAGAAAAATGAGGAAGCGTCCAAAACTTGTGGGCGAAGTCAGACCAATCACGATCCCACCGCAGTCGAAGGTGGTGAGTTGGACGGCTAAGGCTTCTTCATTGACATCGTCGAGTTCATAGGGCAGGAATTGTTGTGCTCAGCTGGGTTTGGATCCTCAAGAAATCAGAAAGTTTGCATGTGGCCTTGGCTTCCACGTAGTGGACGCCCTCATCGTTGCAATCAACGTGAAAATTGTCTTTAACCGTCCTGCTAGCGGGTAAAATCGTGTCAAGGCCTCGGATAAGGATTGCTTGATCCGCCTGGCGCTCTTCGTTGCTGAGATTAGCAACACCACTCTATTGGGTAAAAGAGAAGAAAAGGCATGAAAATGGAAGGCGTAATTTGATCAATGAAGGAGAGAGTGTGATGGCGGAGGTGGTCAGGGGTGGACGAAGAGGGTTTGATGGTGTCTGTGGAGATAATTTGGACGTCAACCTTCATTGTTTTCGTAGAAAATAATGTCAACGGAGGTTTATTAGCAATAGTGAGGCTGAAAATGGGTATTGGCATTGGGTGATGGAAAGCCGCCTAATTGGCGGGATGTTTATATAGATCTAGAGGTGCCGTTGACAAGAAGTGAAATATTAAGGATACGTTTGGTATGCGGAATGGCTATTCCAAGGAATAGCCTTTAGTAATAATTGAAGAAATGTAATGAATTAGCTTTGAAATCATCATCACGATGACCATGAGGGATGCATATTCCTTCAATTGAGGGAATATCTATTCCTCTTAATTTTAGAGGAATAGATATTCCCTCAATTGAAGGAATGAGCATTCCCTCATGGTCATCGTGATGATGATTTCAAAGCTAATTCATTACATTTCTTCAATTATTACTAAAGGCTATTCCTTAGAATAGCCATTCCGCGTACCAAACATGTCCTAAGAGTTAACATGTGATTCACGCAATAGGATCCTCTAATCATTTTGTGATCACACGCATCTACCCATTTTGTGATCCATATCACAATAAATAAACAAGTCAGCGCTCAGTGCGACAAAACCATCACGTTTATGACGATTTTTTTATGATATTTGATGCGATTATTTTTTTCTTTTCATCTTTGCTTGTTTCTGTTAGTTGTAGAATGAAGTTATAGAGAATTAAGATCGACTGCTTTGAGTACTACAAGTACAACCTTCATAGAATTATGTAAGGGCCGGTAACACTCTTTAAGGGTACACCACGCATGAGAGAGTGTTTTCTTTCTTTTTTCTTTTTTTTTTTTCTTTTTTTGTTGATTTGAATGATGATAATGAAAATGGGAGAAAGTTTGTAACTCTTTAGGCTCAAGAACAATGGGTGACAAAGTGTCGTTTTCTTTCTCTTTTTTTTTTTTTTTTTTTTTTTGAAGTAGAATTTGTTGAGTAAAAAAGAAAAACGAGAATAATGGCACGCGGGGTTGAAGCTTTCTATTATCAGGAAAACATGGCGTGAATCGGGAACATGTGGTCGTGAATCTTTGTTGGTTTGGAGAAAGAATAAAAAAAAAATTAAATATTAATATAAAATGAAAAGTGAAAGGGAATTTTAATTTAAGAAATTGAATATAAGTATTTAAAAAAAATGACTTTTAAAGTAAGAAAAAATTAATTTTTTTTCTATTTTAAAAATAAAATTAAAGAATCGAAAGAGAATATTTTTAAGAGTAGTATTATATAAATGAGCCGTGATTCATAGCGCCTGGGCTGAATGACTATTCATTCAGCGCGCAGGCTGCTATTAGAATAAATATATTATATATAAAAATGAGCTGTGATTTCAGAGCAGCTTGAGCTGAATGACTATTCATTCAGCACAGGCTGCTAATAGAATATATATATATAAGTGTAGGACTCATAAAAACAGGAAAAATGCCCTGAACTGAATAACTATTTATTCAGCCCAGGCTGCTATCAGAATATATAATATATATACTATTATATATATATATATATAATATATATAATATATATATATTATATATTAAGAGTAGTTTTATATAGATGAGCCCGTGACTTCAGAGCAGCCTGGGGCTGAATGAATAGTCATTCAGCCCAGGCTGCTATCAGAATAAATATATATATATAGTGTAGGGTCTACAAAAAATGAAAAATGTCTTGAGCTGAATGACTGATTATTCAGCCCAGGGCTGATGTAAATATTTCTCATATAGATTGATCAGCCAAGAAATCAATTGACTTCTAAAACTCTTTTCGTGGATAATTAAATGTGAAGTTTGACACTTGCGCACATGATCTCATCATTCACCTAATAAATATAGGAAGTTTATTAATCCAGATATTGTAACGATCGAGAAGTGCTTTAGTTAATTATCGCCACGCATCTGAAAGCACGGGGGCAAAGGATCAAGCACTTTCAACTTTGTCCCCGCACTTGAGATTGTCTCACATGTCTTCCGGCCGGAGTGGTGAGCATAGCAGATTAGCAGAGATCAGAAAATTATTTCTCTCATCGTCGTCTTGCTGTTAACTTTTTTTCCTTGGATTTTTTTTCTGATTCCAGTACCCCTCTGAGGCCGAATGCTCATTACATGTAGAATGTAGTAAGCCATAACTCACATCAATCTACTCACTAATCAGCTTCACTTGCTCAATCAAGGCTCTAATCCTGGTTTTCAAAATTGGGTTCGATTTTTTCCAGAATACATTTCCGTTGTTCCCAGGTCGACTTTGTTTGGACTAAGCTGAAAACATTTTGTAAAACTCATCATTTTATTTCATCTTCTGCTCCTCATTCTCTTCTGCTCACTGTCATTATTAATCCAGTGATCCACCTTTACGTTCATATTGTTATAGATGAACTAACTTTCTGAATATTACAAAACCAACTGTATGTTTAATCGGTCACTGTACCTTTTATGAAAATCCTTATTATCAATAAAATTAGCAGGTATCTTTTCTTATTTCTTTTTCTCATTATCTCCAAGGCGATTGCAAACCAACATTATTAAACATAGGAATTGAGGCTTTTTTTCAACAAATACCCAATTAAAACAAATAACTATAATTGTACTTCTTTCCTTAACATTATTAAAAAAAAAAAAAAAATCTTACTTCACTCACAGGACAAGAGATGTGAAACAGACTAAATGTTAAAAACATGCATATTTCCACATGTAAACAAACTTTTAAACCGTAAGAACCATTTTGGCCCAACAACCGTGAGCATCCAATCCAATTCAGTAATTAGCACAAAAAGTTTAAACAGGCCGCATATTATAAAAGACTAAAATTATAAAGAGATTTGTTAGAGTACCTTTAGAGGTATTTTAAGGTTTTTTTAAAAAAATTGATTTTTAATCAAATTGGAGCTACCTTTCATTGAGAAGTTAGGCTCCAATTGATTAAAAAAATTAAAAAAAAACTTAATATGAAGTGGACCCTTAGAGAGACCTCTAGAAAATGCACAAACTTTTTCCAATTATAAATGTGCTATTATTTTGAGTACTATACTAACTCACGCCACCTCAGCTTACTAAACACAGTAACACGTCCTTAACACTTTTTTACTATATATGTTATGTTATGCAAGGCAGGGAGGAGGCAATTGGAAAGTCCAAGCAGTGGGTGGAGCCAAGAATGCCATCTCTCTT
>FXXK01001537.1:65328-96976 GCA_900184695.1 Betula pendula | reverse complement strand
CGGTGTATTAAAAGTTAAGAAAAAATTGAACATGTACAAAAAAGTTTTAAATGAATTCGTTATGTGGCTATCCTGTCAAACTTGGGATTTTCTGACCGCGAATTAGGGGTTTTCCTGATACGAACTGGCTGGATTTTTCCATTCGAACAGGAGTTTTTAGTGTTTGTACCGGTATTAATATGAAATGAACAATAACAAAAAAAAATTGAAAAGTCCTGTTTGTGGCTTTGTTTTCAAAACGTTGTGTGAAAGGAACTTTGGCGTTTTCCCGATCGAACAAGTGTTTTCTATTCGAACTGGGTATTTTTTTTTTTTTTTTTTCCATTCAACGCAGGTAATCAAAGTAGGAAAAAATTAATCATGTACAGAACAGTTTTGTAAGTCAGTTTTATGGCCTTTCCAGTTCAACTGTGGTTTTTTTTTGTTCGAAACCGACTAGTAAGTAACAAAAAAGAGAACATGGACAAAAAATGTTATTAAAGTCGATTTGTGCTAGTCCGTTTCAAACTGGAAGAACTTTCTGACCGAATTAGGGTTTTTCCGATGGAATGGCATTTTCGCATTCGACCATCATGAGTTTTTTGTTTGTACGGGTTTGAAGCTATGGAGAATGAAGCAATGACAAAAAAAATTTGAAAGTCAGTTTTGAGGCTTTAAGTTTCGCAGCGGATTTGTTAATAGGAACTCAGGATTTTCCCTTCCCGATCGAATAGGATTTTTTCCGTTCAAACAACGGATTTATTATATAAAATAGGGTTTTCCCGATCAGACAGCTGATTTTTCCCCCATCGAATAGGAAGTTTTTACGTTACAGAAAGGTATAAAGTAAGAAAAAAGTCAACATATACTAAAAAGTTTGATCTAAAGTCGGGTTTGTTGGTTTGCGTGGTGAGCAGAGTGATTTTTGGCCGAGTGGGTTTGATCGAATAGGAGATTTCTCCGTTCGACTTGGACTTTTTAATCGTAAGAAGTATACATTGAATCAGGATTAAATTGGAACGAACAACGAAACAAATTTTGGAAAGTCAGGTTTGTGGCATTCAGTTGTCAACAGGGTGTTGAAAATCAACTTGGGCTTTTCCGATCGAACTGGAGGTCTTTCTATTTGAACTGGGGTTTTCGCATTTCGGCCGGGTATTCAAATGGTAAGAAAATAGTAGACCATACGGTAAAAATGTTTTTTAAAATCAGTTTTGGGCTGTCCTACTCAACTGTGGTTTTTTTTTTTTTCGAACAAGTATTAAAATAGAAAAAAGGAACATTCATAGTAAGTAATATTAACAGTACAATTTTTCGGCTTTCTGTTCGAAGTTGGGGTTTTTAGGTCAAACTGTGGTTTCAGTGAGCGAATTGTAATTTTTCGTTCAAACTATGGTGTTTCTGTTCGAAGGGGGTATTAAAAGTAAAGAAAAAATTGAAACTGTAAAAAAGAGTTTTGATGAATTCGGTATGTGTGTATTCGTTCAAACTTGGGATTTTCTGACCGAATTAGGGTTTCCTGATCGAAACTGCGAGTTTTTCCTTCGAACAGGAGTTTTTATGTCTTGTACGGGTATTCTAGAACTAGGAATGAACAATAACAAAAAAATTTTGGAGAAAGTCTAGTTTTGTGGCTTTCAGTTTCAAAAGGGTTGTTGAAAGTGGAAACTTGGGTTTCCGCGAGATCTGAAACAAAGTGTTATTTCTATTTGAACTGGGATTTTTCCATTCAAGGCAGGTACTCAATGTAGGGAAAAACGTGTCAAGATGTACTAACATTTGTGTTAAGAGTCAGTTTTGTGGCTTTCCGTTCAAGACTGTGTTGCTTTTTTTTTGTGCTCAGAAGACTATTACAAGAAAGAGAAATAAACCGAACATGGACAAAAAAGTTCTTATTAAAGTTCGATTTTGTGGCTAGCCGTTCAAAACTGGAGATTTTTATGACCGAATTGGGGTTTCTCCCGATGGAACTGGCGATTTTTCCATTCGAACATGAGTCTTTTGGTTGTACGGGTATTAGAAACTATGGAAATGAACAATGACAAAAAAATAATTTGAAATTTCAGATTTTGAGGGCTTAAGTTCGGCACGGATTTTTTAATACGAATCAGGAATTTCCCGAGTCGAATAGAGAGTTTTTCCGTTCACAACGGATCTTGATATATTAAATACGGTTTTCCCGAGTCGAAGTGTTCATCGATGGAGTTTTTATTAGTTACAACGGTATTAAAAGTAACGAAAAATCAACATATAGCTAAAAAGTTTGGATTAAAGTCGGTTTGTTGGTTTGCGTAGGAAAACAGGTGATTTCTGACCGAACATTAGGGGTGTTCTCGAATCGAGAACTGCGATTTCTCCGTTCGAACCTAGGGTTTAACGTTCGAAACGAGTATTAGAACTAAGGACAATTAACAACGACAAACAATTTTGAAAAGTCGGTTTGTGGCTTTCAGGTTCAAACAGGTTCGTTGAGAACTGGGAACTTGGGGTTTTCGCGTCGAATGGGAGGTTTCTATTTGGAACTGGGGTGTTTCCATTCGAGCCAGTATAATGTAAGGAAAACAAGTATTCGAATAGAAAAACCCTAGTTCGAATGGAAAAACTACAATTCGATCACTGAAACCACAGTTTGACCTAAAAAATCCCAATTCGAACAGAAAGCCAAAAAATTGACTTTACTAATACTTTACTATGTATGTTCACTTTTTCTTACATTTAATACTTGTTCGAAAAAAAAAAAAACCACAGTTCGAACGGACAGCCACAAAACTGATTTTTACAAAAAAAATTTTATACATGTTTACTTTTTTCTTACATTGGATACCTGCTCGAATGGAAAAACCCCAGTTCAAATAGAAAGACTCCAGTTCGATCGGGAAAACCCAAATTCTATTTCAACAACCCTGTTGAAACTGAATTCCACAAAACAAACTTTCCAAAAACTTTTTTGTCGTTTTTCATTTCCATAGTTCTAATACCCGTACAAATGTAAAAACTCCTGTTCGAATTTAAAAATTGCAATTCGATCGGGAAAACCCTAGTTCGGTCAGAAAATCACCTGCTCATACGCAAAGCAACAAAACCGACTTTAATCCAACTTTTTTGTATATGTTGACTTTTTTCTTACTTTTAATACCTGTTCTAACTTAAAAACTCAAGTTCGACCTGAAAAACTCTAGTTCAATACGAAAATCCCATGATCGAACGGAAAAACTCCAGTTCGATAGGGAAGACCTAAGTTCTATCTGAAAAACCCTTGCCGAAACTGAAATCCCGAAAACTGACTTTTCAAAAACTTTTTTGTCATTGTTCTTTTCCATAGTTCCAACACCCGTACAAACGTAAAAACTCTTCTTTGAATGGAAAACTTGCAATTCTAACAGGAAAATCCAAGTTCGTTCAGAAAATCCACAGTTTGAACGGGATAGCAGCAAAAGACTTTAACAAAACTTTTTTGTACATGTTCACTTCTTTCTTACTTTTAATATCCGTTCGAACGGATAAACCCAATCCGAACGGAAAAACATCAGTTTGATGGGGAAACTCAGTTCGATGCGAAAAACTCTAGTAGCGAACAGAAAGCCAGAAAAGACTTTAATATTGCTTTACTGTTCATGTTTACTTTCTCTTACTTTTAATACTCTGTCGAACAAAAAAAACACTATTCGAACGGAAAAGCTACAGTTTCATCGCTGAAACAAAGTTCAATCTAAAAAACCTAGTTCGAACGGAAAAACTACAGTTCGATCACTAAAACCACACTTCAACCTAAAAAACCCCAGTTCGAATAGAAAGCCAAAAATTAACTTTAATAATACTTTACTATGCATGTTCACTTTTTTTACTTTTAAAACTTGTTCGAACAAAAAAAAACCATAGTTCGAACGGAAACCCACAAAACTGACTTTAACAAAATTTTTTGTACATGTTTACTTTTTCCTTACATTTGACACCTGCTTGAATGGAAAAACCAATTCGAAAAGAAAACCTCCAGTTCGATCGGGAAAGCCCAAGTTCCATTTCAACAACCCTGTTGAAACTGAAAGCCACAAACTGACTTTTCAAAAACTTGTTTTGTCGTTGTTAATTTCCTTAGTTCTAATACCCGTTCGAACGTAAAAACCTAGTTCGAACGGAAAAATCGCAGTTCGATCAGGAAAACCCTAATTCGGTCAGAAAATCCCAAGTTTGAACGAATAGCCACATAACCGAATATCATAAAACTTTTTTGTACATGTTCAATTTTTTCTACTTTTAATACCCGTTCGAACAGAAAAACCCTAATTTGAACGGAAAAACTACAATTCGATCACTGAAACCACAGTTTGACCTAAAAAACCCCAGTTCGAACAGAATGCCGAAAAATTGACTTTAATAATACTTTACTATGCATGTTCACTTTTTCTTACTTTTAATACTTGTTCGAAAAAAAAAAAAAAAAACAACTGTTCGAATGGACAGCCACAAATCTGACTTTAAAAAACATTTTTACGTATGGTTATTTTTTCTTACATTTGATACCTGCTCGAATGGAAAAACCCAGTTCAAATAGAAAACCTCCAATTCGATCGGGAAGCCCAAGTTCCAGTTCAACAACCCTGTTGAAACTGAAAGCACAAAAACTGACTTTTCAAAAACTTGTTTGTCGTTGTTAATTTCCTTAGTTCTAATACCTTCGAACGAAAAACCCTAGTTCGAACGGAGAAATCGCAGTTCGATCGAGAACACCCTAGTTCGGTCAGAAAATCACTGTTCCTACGCAAACCAACAAAACCGACTTTAATCAAACTTTTTAGTATATGTTGACTTTTTTCTTACTTTTAATACCTGTTGTAACGAAAACCTTATTCGATGGGAAAACAGACTTTCGATGGAGAAACCCTATTTTAATAATAAAATCCGTTGTTCGAACGGAAAAACTCCTATTCGATCGGAAATCCTGAGTTCTATCTAAAAAATCCGTGCCGAAACTTAAAGCCTCAAAATTGACTTTTCAAATTTTTTTTTGTCATTGTTCATTTCCATAGTTCTAATACCCGTACAAACAAAAAACTCATGTTCGGAATGGAAAAATCGCAATTCCATCGGAAAAACCCTAATTCGGTCAGAAAATCTCCAGTTTGAACGGATAGCCACAAAATCGACTTTAATAAAACTTTTTTTGTCCATGTTCGCTTTTTTCTTACTTTTAATAGTCGTTCGAACAAAAAAAAACCACAGTTTGAACGGAAAGCCACAAAACTGACTTTAACAAAACTGTTCTGTACATGTTAACTTTTCCTACATTTGATACCTGCTTGAATGGAAAAATCCCAGTTCGATAGAAAAAACTTGTTCGATCGGGAAAACCCAAGTTCCATTTCAACAACCCTTTTGAAACTGAAAGCCACAAAACGACTTTTCAAAATTTTTTTTGTTATTGTTCATTTCCATAGTTCTAATACCCGTACAAACATAAAAACTCCTGTTCGAATGGAAAAATCGCAGTTCGATCAGGAAAACCCTAATTCGGTCAGAAAATCCAAGTTTGAACGAATAGCCACATAACCGAATTTCATAAAACTTTTTTGTACATGTTCAATTTTTTCTTACTTTTAATACCCGTTCGAACAGAAAAACCCTAGTTCGAACGGAAAAACTACAATTCGATCACTGAAACCACAGTTTGACCTAAAAACCAATTCGAACAGAATGCCAAAAATTGACTTTAATAATACTTTACTATGCTATGTTCACTTTTCTTACTTTTAATACTTGTTCGAAAAAAAAAAAAAAAAAACCACGTTCGAATGGACAGCCACAAACATTTTACGTATGGTTATTTTTTCTTACATTTGATACCTGCTCGAATGGAAAAACCCCAGTTCAAATAGAAAACATCCAATTCGATCGGGAAAGCCAAGTTCCAGTTCAACAACCCTGTTGAAACTGAAAGCCACAAAACTGACTCTTTCAAAACTTGTTTGTCGTTGTTAATTTCCTTAGTTCTAATACTCGTTCGACACGTAAAAACCTAGTTCGAACGGAGAAATCGCAGTTCGATCGAGAAACCCTAGTTCGGTCAGAAAATCACCTGTTCCTACGCAAACAACAAAACCGACTTTAATCAAACTTTTAGTATATGTTGACTTTTTTCTTACTTTAATACCTGTTGTAACGTAAAAACTCCTATTCGATGGGAAAAAAACAGCTGTTCGATCGGAAACCCTATTTTAATAATAAAATCCGTTGTTGAACGGAAAAAATCCTATTCGATCGGGAAATCCTGAGTTCTATCTAAAAAATCCTGCCGAAACTTAAAGCCTCAAACTGACTTTTCAAAATTTTTTTTGTCATTGTTCATTTCATAGTTCTAATACCCGTACAAACAAAAAAACTCATGTTCGAATGGAAAAATCGCAGTTCCATCGGAAAACCCTAATTCGGTCAGAAGTCTCCAGTTTGAACGGATAGCCACAAAATCGACTTTAATAAAACTTTTTTGTCCATGTTCGCTTTTTTTCTTACTTTTAATAGTCGTTCGAACAAAAAAAAAACCACAGTTTGAACGGAAAGCCACAAAACTGACTTTAACAAAACTGTTCTGTACATGTTAACTTTTTTCCTACATTTGATACCTGCTTGAATGGAAAAATCCAGTTCGAATAGAAAAACCTTGTTCGATCGGGAAACCCAAGTTCCATTTCAACAACCGTTTTGAAACTGAAAGCCAAAAAGACTTTTCAAATTTTTTTTTGTTATTGTTCATTTCCATAGTTCTAATACCCGTACAAACATAAAAACTCCTGTTCGAATGGAAAAATCGCAGTTCGATCAGGAAAACCCTAATTCGGTCAGAAAATCCCAAGTTTGAACGGATAGCCACATAACCGAATTTCATAAAACTTTTTTGTACATGTTCAATTTTTTCTTACTTTTAATACCCGTTCGAACAGAAAAACCCTAGTTCGAACGGAAAAACTACAATTCGATCACTGAAACCACAATTTGACCTAAAAATCCCAATTCGAACAGAAAGCCAAAAATTGACTTTAATAATACTTTACTATGTATGTTCACTTTTTTTACTTTAATACTTGTTCGAAAAAAAAAAAAAAAACCACAGTTCGAACGGAACGCCACAAAACTGATTTTAACAAAACTTTTTTATACATGTTTACTTTTTTCTTACATTTGATACCTGCTCGAATGGAAAAACCCCAGTTCAAATAGAAAGACTCCAGTTCGATCGGGAAAACCCAAGTTCTATTTCAACAACCCTGTTGAAACTGAATGCCACAAAACAACTTTCCAAAAACTTTTTTGTCGTTGTTCATTTCCATAGTTCTAATACCCGTACAAATGTAAAAACTCCTGTTCGAATTTAAAAATTGCAATTCGATCGGAAAACCCTAGTTCGGTCAGAAAATCACCCGCTCATACGCAAAGCAACAAAACCGACTTTAATCAAACTTTTTTGTATATGTTGACTTTTTCTTACTTTTATACCTGTTCTAACTTAAAAACTCAAGTTCGGCCTGAAAAACTCTAGTTCAATACGAAAATCCCATGATCGAACGGAAAAACTCCAGTTCGATAGGGAAGACCTAAGTTCTATCTGAAAACTCTTGCCGAAACTGAAATCCCGAAAACTGACTTTTCAAAAACTTTTTGTCATTGTTCTTTTCCATAGTTCCAATACCCGTACAAACGTAAAACTCTTCTTGGAATGGAAATTTGCAATTCTAACAGGAAAATCCTAGTTCGTTCAGAAAATCCACAGTTTGAACGGATAGCACAAAACCGACTTTAACAAAACTTTTTTGTACATGTTCATTCTTTCTTACTTTAATATCCGTTCGAACGGAAAAACCCAATCCGAACGGAAAAACATCAGTTTGATTGGGGAAACCTCAGTTCGAGGCGAAAAACTCTAGTACGAACAGAAAGCCAGAAAACTGACTTTAATATTGCTTTATGTTCATGTTTACTTTTCTCTTACTTTTAATACTCGTTCGAACAAAAAAAAACCTAGTTCGGACGGAAAAGCTACAGTTTCATCGCTGAAACCAAAGTTCAATCTAAAAACCCTAGTTCGAACGGAAAAACTAGAGTTCGATCACTAAAACCACACTTCAACCTAAAAAACCCCAGTTCGAATAGAAAGCCAAAAAATTGACTTTAATAATACTTTACTATGCATGTTCACTTTTCTTCTTTTAAAACTTGTTCGAACAAAAAAAACCATAGTTCGAACGGAAACCCACAAAACTGACTTTAACAAAATTTTTTGTACATGTTTACTTTTCCTTACATTTGACACCTACTTGAATGGAAAAACCCATTCGAAAAGAAAACCTCCAGTTCGATCGGGAAAGCCCAAGTTCCATTTCAACAACCTGTTGAAACTGAAAGCCACAAAACTGACTTTTCAAAAACTTGTTTGTCGTGTTAATTTCCTTAGTTCTAATACCTGTTCGAACGTAAAAACCCTAGTTCGAACGGAAAAATCGCAGTTCGATCAGGAAAACCCTAATTCGGTCAGAAAATCCCAAGTTTGAACGAATAGCCACATAACCGAATACATCAAAAACTTTTTTGTACATGTTCATTTTTTCTTACTTTTAATACCCGTTCGAACAGAAAAACCCTAATTTGAACGGAAAAAACCAATTCGATCATGAAACCACAGTTTGACCTAAAAAACCCAGTTCGAACAGAATGCCGAAAAATTGACTTTAATATACTTTACTATGCATGTTCACTTTTCTTACTTTTAATACTTGTTCGAAAAAAAAAAAAAAAAACCACTGTTCGAATGGACACCACAAATCTGACTTTAAAAAAACATTTTTACGTGGGTTACTTTTTTCTTACATTTGATACCTGCTCGAATGGAAAAACCCCAGTTCAAATAGAAAACCTCCAATTCGATCGGAAAGCCCAAGTTCAGTTCAACAACCCTGTTGAAAATGAAAGCCCAAAACTGACTTTTCAAAAACTAGTTTGTCGTGTGTTAATTTCCTTAGTTCTAATACTCGTTCGATACGTAAAAACCCTAGTTCGAACGGAGAAATCGCAGTTCGATCGAGAACACCCTAGTTCGGTCAGAAAATCACCTGTTCCTACGCAAACCAACAAACCCGACTTTAATCAAACTTTTAGTAATATGTTGACTTTTTTCTTACTTTTAATACCTGTTGTAACAGTAAAAACCTTATCGATGGGGAAAAACGCTTTCGATCGGAAAATATTTTAATAATAAAATCCGTTGTTGAAACGGAAACTCCTTCGATCGGGAAAGTCCTGAGTTCTATCTAAAAAATCCGTGCCGAAACTTAAAGCCTCAAAATGACTTTTCCAAATTTTTTTTGTCATTGTTCATTTCCATAGTTCTAATACCCGTACAAACAAAAAAACTCATGTTCGAATGGAAAAATCGCAATTCCATCGGAAAAACCCTAATTCGGTCAGAAAATCTCCAGTTTGAACGGATAGCCCAAAAATCGACTTTAATAAAACTTTTTGTCCATGTTCGCTTTTTTCTTACTTTTAATAGTCGTTCGAACAAAAAAAAAACCACAGTTTGAACGGAAAGCCACAAAACTGACTTTAACAAAAACTGTTCTGTACATGTTAACTTTTTCCTACATTTGATACCTGCTTGAATGGAAAATCCCAGTTCACAATAGAAAAACACTTGTTCGATCGGGAAAACCCAAGTTCCATTTCAACACCCGTTTGAAACTGAAAGCCCAAAACAGACTTTCAAATTTTTTTTTGTTATTGTTCATTCCAAGTTCTAATACCGTAAAACATAAAAACCCTGTTCGAATGGAAAAATCGCAGTTCGATCAGGAAACCCTAATTCGGTCAGAAAATCCAAGTTGAACGAATAGACACATAAGCGAATTTCATAAAACTTTTTTGTACATGTTCAATTTTTTCTTACTTTTAATACCCGTTCGAACAGAAAAACCCTAGTTCGAACGAAAAACAAAATCGATCACTGAAACCCAATTTGACCATAAAGAATCCCAATTCGAACAGAAGCCAAAAAATTGACTTTAATAATACTTTACTATGTATGTCACTTTTTCTTACTTTAATACAAATGTTCGAAAAAAAAAAAAAAAAACCACTGTTCGAATGGACATGCCACAAAAACTGACATATAACACAAACTTTTTTATACATGTTTACTTTTTTCTTAATTTGAATACTGCCCGAATGGAAAAAACCCCCAGTTCAAATAGAAACATCCAATTCGATCGGAAAACCCAAGTTCCAGTTTCCAAACCCTGTGAAACTGAAAGCCACAAACAAACTTTTCAAAAACTTTTTTGTCGTATGTTAATTTCCTAAGTTCTAACATACCCGTACAAGACGTAAAAACCCTGTTCGAACGTAGAAAGTTGCAGTGTCGATCGAGAAACCCTAGTTCGGTCAGAAATCACCTGCTCATACGCAAAGCAACAACCGACTTAATCAAACTTTTTGTATACTGTGACTTTTTTCTTACTTTAACCTGGTTCTAACACTTAAAAAATCTAGTTTGCGCCTGAAAAACCTGAGTTCAATACGAAAATCCATGACGAACGAAAAACTCCAGTTCGATGTGGAAGACCTAATCCTATCTGAAAAACCCTTGCCGAAACTGAAATCCCGAAAACTGACTTTTCAAAAACTTTTTTGTCATTGTTCTTTTCCATAGTTCCAATACCCGTACAAACATAAAAACTCTTCTTGGAATGGAAAACTTGCAATTCTAACATGAAAATCCTAGTTCGTTCAGAAAATCCACAGTTTGAACGGATAGCACAAAACCGACTTTAACAAAACTTTTTTGTACATCTTCACTTCTTTCTTACTTTTAATATCCGTTCGAACGGAAAAACCCCAATCCGAACGGAAAAACATCAGTTTGATTGGGGAAACCTTAGTTCGATGCGAAAAACTCTAGTACGAACAGAAAGTCAGAAAACTGACTTTAATACTGCTTTACTGTTCATGTTTACTTTTCTCTTACTTTTAATACTCGTTCGAACAAAAAAAAACCCTAGTTCGAACGGAAAAGCTACAGTTTGATCGCTGAAACCAAAGTTCAATCTGAAAAACCCTAGTTCAAACGGAAAAACTACAGTTCGATCACTAAAACCACACTTCAACCCAAAAAACCCCAGTTCGAATAGAAAGCCAAAAAATTGACTTTAATAATACTTTACTATGAATGTTCACTTTTTCTTACTTTTAAAACTTGTTCGAACAAAGAAAAACCATAGTTCGAACGGAAACCAACAAAACTGACTTTAACAAAACTTTTTTGTACATGTTTACTTTTTTCTTACATTTGATACCTGCTTGAATGGAAAAACCCCAATTCGAAAAGAAAACCTCTAGTTCGATCGGGAAAGCCCAAGTTCCATTTCAACAACCCTGTTGAAACTGAAAGCCACAAAACTGACTTTTCAAAAACTTGTTTGTCGTTGTTAATTTCCGTAGTTCTAATACCCGTTCGAACGTAAAAAACCTAGTTCGAACGGAGAAATTGCAGTTCGATCAAGAAAACCCTAGTTCGGTCAGAAAATTACCTGTTCCTACGCAAACCAACAAAACCGAACTTTAATCAAACTTTTTAGTATATGTTGACTTTTTCTTACTTTTAATACCTGTTGTAACGTAAAAACTCCTATTCGATGGGGAAAAACAGCTGTTCGATCGGGAAAACCCTATTTTAATAATAAAATCCGTTGTTCGAACGGAAAAACTCAATTCGATCGGGAATCCTGAGTTCTATCTAAAAATCCGTGCCGAAACTTAAAGCCTCAAAACTGACTTTTCAAATTTTTTTTGTCATTGTTCATTTCCATAGTTCTAATACCCGTACAAACAAAAAAACTCATGTTCGAAGGAAAAATCGCAGTTCCATCGGAAAAACCCTAATTCGGTCAGAAATCTCCAGTTTGAACGGATAGCCACAAAATCGACTTTAATAAAACTTTTTTGTCCATGTTCGCTTTTTTCTTACTTTTAATAGTCGTTCGAAAAAAAAAAAAACCACAGTTTGAACGGAAAGCCACAAAACTGACTTTAACAAAACTGTTCTGTACATGTTAACTTTTTTCCTACATTTGATACCTGCTTGAATGGAAAAATCCCAGTTTGAATAGAAAAACTCTAGTTCGATCGGGAAAACCCAAGTTCCATTTCAACAACCCTGTTGAAACTGAAAGCCACAAAACTGACTTTCCAAAAAAAAATTTGTCATTGTTCATTTCCATAGTTCTAAAACCCGTACAAACGTAAAAACTACTGTTCGAATGGAAAAATCGCAGTTCGATCAGGAATCCGGTCAGAAAATCCCCAGTTTGAACGGATAGCCACATAACCGAATTTCATAAAACGTTTTTGTACATGTTCAATTTTTTCTTACTTTTAATACCCGTTCGAACAAAAAAACCCTAGTTCTAACGGAAAAACTACAATTTGATCACTGAAACCACAGTTCGACCCAAAAAACCCCAGTTGGAACAGAAAGCCAAAAAATTGACTTTAATAATACTTTACTATGCATGTTCACTTTTTCTTACTTTTAATACTTGGTCGGAAAAAAAAAAAAAAACCACAGTTCGAACAGGACAACCACAAAACTGACTTTAACAAAACTTTTTTTATACATGTTTACTTTTTTCTTACATTTGATACCGCTCGAATGGAAACACCCCAGTTCAAATAGAAAGACTCCAGTTCGATCAAGAAATCCCAAGTTCTATTTCAACAACCCTGTTGAAACGGAATGCCACGAAACAGACTTTCCAAAAACTTTTTTGTCGTTGTTCATTTCCATAGTTCTAATACCCGTACAAACGTAAAAACTGTTGTTCGAATTTAAAAATTGCAGTTCGATCGGGAAAACCCTAGTTCGGTCAAAAAATCACCTGTTGATACGCAAAGCAACAAAACCGACTTTAATCAAACTTTTTTGTATATGTTGACTTTTTTCTTACTTTTAATACCTGTTCTAACTTAAAAACTCCAGTTCGTTGGGAAAATCCACAGTTCGACCTGAAAAACTCTAGTTCAATAAGAAAATCCCCTGATCGAACGGAAAAACTCCAATTCGATCGGGAAGACCTAAGTTCTATCTGAAAAACCCTTGTCGAAACTGAAATCTCAAAAACTGATTTTTCAAAAACTTTTTTGTCATTGTTCTTTTCCATTGTTCCAATACCCGTACAAACGTAAAAACTCTTCTTGGAATGGAAAACTTGCAATTCTAACAGGAAAATCCTAGTTCGTTCAGAAAATCCACAGTTTGAACGGATAGCACAAAACCGACTTTAACAAAACTTTTTCGTACATCTTCACTTCTTTCTTACTTTTAATATCCGTTCGAACGGAAAAACCCCAATCCGAACGGAAAAACATCAGTTTGATTGGGGAAACCTCAGTTCGATGCGAAAAACTCTAGTACGAACAGAAAGCCACAAAACTGACTTTAATGTTGCTTTATTGTTCATGTTCACTTGTCTCTTACTTTTAATACTCGTTCGAACAAAAAAAAATCCTAGTTTGAACGGAAAAGCTACAGTTTGATCGCTGAAACCAAAGTTCAATCTGAAAAACCCTAGTTCGAACGGAAAAACTACAGTTTGATCACTAAAACCACACTTCAACCTAAAAAACCCCAGTTCGAATAGAAAGCCAAAAAATTGACTTTAATAATACTTTACTATGCATGTTCACTTTTTCTTACTTTTAATACTTGTTCGAATAAAAAAAAACCACAGTTCGAACGGAAACCCACAAAACTGACTTTAACAAAACTTTTTTGTACATGTTTACTTTTTTCTTACATTTGATACCTGCTCGAATGGAAAAACCCCAATTCGAAAAGAAAACCTCCAGTTCGACCGGGAAAGCCCAAGTTCCATTTCAACAACCCTGTTGAAACTGAGCCAATCGAGCTAGAGTTTTTCCATTCGAACTGGGGTTTTTCAATTCGAGCAGTATCAAATGTAGGAAAAGAGTGAACATGTACAATAAAGTTTTATTAAATTCGGTTTTGTGGCTATCCGTTCAAACAGGGGATTTTCTGACCGAATTAGGGTTTTCCCGATCAAACTGCGATTTTTCCATTCGAACAGGAGTTTTTACATTTGTACGAGTATTAGAACTATGGAAATGAACAATGACAAAAAAGTTTTTGGAAAGTCTGTTCTGTGGCTTTTAGTTTCAACAGGGTTGTTGAAATGGAACTTGGGTGTACATGTTTAGTTTTTTCCTACATTTGATACCTGCTCGAATGGAAAAACCCCTATTCGAATAGAGAAACTCCCATTCGATCGGGAAAACCCAATTCCATTTCAACAACCATGTTGAAACTGAAAGCCACAAAACAGACTTTCCAAAAAATATTTTGTCATTGTTCATTCCATAGTTCTAATACCCCTACAAACGTAAAAACTCCTGTTCGAATGGAAATATCGCAGTTCGATCGGGAAAACCCTAGTTCGGTCAAAAAATCCCCAGTTGTTGAACAGATAGCCACAAAACTGAATTTAATAAAACTTTTTTGTCCATGTTCACTTTTTTCTTTCTTTTAATACTCGGTTGATTGGAAAAACCCTGATAAGTCTTGAATGTTACACATTCAAGCCCCTTAACTCGCATGTGTGATACCTTAGTTTGTATTGTTATCTAATACTTTTAGTGTGTTTTAGTGTTTTCCATATTTTCAGGTCTTAATGAAAATTCAAGACAACTCATGGACATTAGACTTGAAGATATGTTGGGAGAAAAGTCATTGCTGAAGAAGGAGTGACGCTCGAGCGCCCAATCTTGACGCTCGAGCGCCAGAAGCAACCTCAACACTGGCGCACGCAGCAGCGCGCGCAGATATCGAGCGTCAGAGGCACTTGACGCTCGACGCGCCAAAAGTGACGCTCGAGCGTCGTCGCCCCTTCCAGAACCTGAAGATCTTTTCAGACAGCAAATGACGGCTAGATCTTTATGGGTCTGATTTTGCGGCTTGTCAGTCCATTGTGGGCGCCGAAATCGTCCCTCAGAACCGCCCAAGACTATTTGGAAGATGATCTTTGTAGCATTTATTGATTTTGGAAAGATCTAAGCCCCTTCCCTCTTTATATGTAACTTGAGTCCGAGAATGGACCATCAGCTCGGTTTCCATTTATTTCTCTTAGTTTTTAGTTCATTTTGCTTGTATTAGACAGTAGGTAGAACTCCTCTCTAGCATTTGCCTTCCTTAGGAATGGGTTTCTCCAAACCAATGGAGTTTTCCATTTCTTATATGGGGAACTAAATCCTTTTTAGGGTTTTGATGTAAACTTGATCCAAGTGCTATGAGTTGAGTAGTTTTAGCTTGGTTTTTGTACAAATGGCATGGAGATTGTATATGCTTATGAATTTTGCCTAATGATCATACCATTTGAAATATATGTGGTTCTTTGTCTATGAAGGATTGTCTATGTTTTGATTGATTTATGAGCTATGCAATGATACTTTTTGACATGATTTGTGTAAGTTTGATAGGGCATGCTAGGGACCACAACTTGATCTATGATAATTAGCTTAGAATAGTTGGAAAGAGGGGTGGAAACCTAAGATGTTTTATGCTTATTTCATGAATTGTGTAGGCTTTGAGAAGGGTTTATATTGCATGCTAGGGAGCTTAGATTACCTCACATTTAGATGATTAGGTGGGTGATTTGAGTGTAGCTATGATGCTCTATTATTTCCTTTTAAAAGTATAATCTTGATGGACTGTTGTGGGGATTGACACCCTTCACACACTCCATTCCATGCTTTTGTGTGAAATCCATGCTAGAACTAGTCTCTTGTGGTATGAGGATTGAGTGAAATCAATTCCTTATACCTCCCTACTCTTTTAACTTAATTTTGGATAACTTAGTTTAAAAGCTTTCTAGTTGTTTAGTTTTTAGTTTAAAACTCAAATTCTTGTGTTTATGAGTTAAGTTGGGTAAAGTCTTAGAAATTCCATATCACACAACCTTTTACAATCCCTGTGGTTCGATCCCTCAATATAGACCTATCTACAAAGATTCGTGCTATTGCGAGTGTTTATAAATTTAAATTTGATTTCTAAGCGCGATCAAACCCTATTTCGAACAGAAAAACTTCAGTTTGATCTTGGAAACCCCAGTTCGATGCGAAAAACCCCAGTTCAAACAGAAAACCAAAAAACTGACTTCAATAATACTTTACTATGCATGTTTACTCTTTTCGTACATTTGATACCCGCTCGAATGAAAAAATCCCAGTTCAAATAGAAAAACTCCTGTTTGATCGGGAAAACCCAAGTTCCATTTCAACAACCCTGTTGAAACTGAAAGCCACAAAACAGACTTTTGAAAAACTTGTTTGTCGTTGTTAATTTCCTTAGTTCTAATACCCGTTCGAACGTAAAAACTCTAGTTCAAATGAAAAAACCATAGTTCGGTTGGAAAAACCCTAGTTCGATAAGAAAATCACCTGTTCGAACGCAAAGGAATAAAACCGACTTTAATCAAACTTTTGTATATGTTGACTTTTTTCTTACGTTTAATACCTGTTCTAACGTAAAAACTCATGTTCGATGGGAAAAACCGCAGTTCGATCGGGAAAACCCTATTTCAATTAGAAAATCCGTTGTTCGAATGGAAAAACTCCAGTTCGATCGAAAAATCTTGAGTTCTATCTGAAAAATCCCTTCCGAAACTCAAAGCGCCAAAACTGACTTTTTCAAAAAAAAAATTTCATTGTTCATTTCCATAGTTCTAATACCCGTACAAACGTAAAAACTCATTTTAGAATGGAAAAATCGCAGTTCGATCAGAAAAACCCTAGTTTGGTCAGAAAATCCCCAGTTTGAACGGATAGCCACAAAACCGTCTTTAACAAAACTTTTTTCTTAATAATACTTTACTCCCCATGTTCACTTTTTTCTTTCTTTTAATACTCGTTCAAATTAAAAAAACCCCAGTTCGAATGGAAAAACTACAGTTCGATCACTGAAACCATACTAACTTTGGAAAAGTCTAGGGTTTTGGACATTTACCTCAATTCTTGAAGAATCTGGGGTTGTGTGCTTCGGACTTTCAACCCGATGTAGAGAAGGTATAAAGCAACAAGAATCCTAAGAAAATGACCAACGCTAAGCTATACATTCGAAATGATAGCCCAAGCATTGAGGATTTAGAATTTTAAGAAATTTTACCTCGAATCGATTGGTGAAGTTAGGTTTCCAACGCCAAGAATCTTGTTCCCGGTGTTAGAAGTCCGTTTGGGGGCTCTCCAAGATCAATACCCAATGTTTGGGTATAAACCCTATGAGAGAGAAGAGAGAAAATGGCGAAGAAAATAAAGAAAAGTCATAAATGAGCTTGAAAATCGTGTTCCAGCTATATATAGTCGGGTGAATAGTGTCACCGTCCGGAACATGCTGCGGACGATCGCCACTAAGTGAATAGTGGCATTGGACTGTTTGGACGACACTGCGAATGCTGCTATGGACGATCGCTATTGACTTAACAGTAGCATGAACTGTCCGGACCGCTACAGACACTGCTGTAGACGATCCATTTTGGATTGCGACCGTCCGAACGATGGTGCGGACGACCTGTGGACGATCACTACTGCCTAATTCGTAGCAAAGGACCGTCTCGACCGTTGTAGACGAAGCTGCGGACGATCCATTTTGGGCAACAACCGTCCGGAAGACAACACTTACCTTTTTACCCTTAACTTTTAAAGTGATTTCTAACCCTTAATTAAAATTCTTGGGCGTTACAAAAACCGTAGTTCGATCAGGAAAACCCTAGTTCAAAACGTGAACATGGACATGAACATTTGTTTAGATGAGGGCATTCAAAATATTGGTGACAATTGAACAATTGTTAAGACATGATTGTTGAGATTTGTAAGTGCGTAGACATGAACATGTGCATTGATGTGTGAGCTTGAACATGGGCTAATACTAAAGAGATAAAGAAGAGGGTTGGGCCCATTATGATGAAAGTTTTGAAAGATGCTAGGGCTGGGCCTGTTATGTGCAAGGCTAGAGAGTTGTCCCAGAGGCAGGTATGTGCAGTTGCTTGGGCTGAATCCATTAAGCATGCTGTACACATTACGAAAGTAAAGATTAAAGTGGAAGAATAAAGCATGCATTGCATTATTATTGATGATTTATGTGTATTGTATTGGTATACATAAGAGTCTTCATGGAAAAGAACTTATGTATATGTGTTCAACTGGTTTGCATATGATGCTTTGTAGATTTTTATTATGTATAAGTTATGCATTAGATGGGTTTATATGTATATGAATTCAAACGTATTTTGGAGCATATACATACATTCACAACTATATATATAATGATTCAAAATACTTTATAAATGTGTTGTTTACTTCATCAGCTACACTGAGTTTGATAAATGAAAGAACAATGTTTTTATGAAGTTAAGTAACTGATATTGTAAGCGATTACATAAATAAAAGTTTGGCTCAATGAGAAAACCCTCGGGGAAGTCTTCATTCTTTATGAACTGTTGACTCACCCTTTCTTCTTCCCTTCCCCTATGTAATCATGGATAATCTCTATGATTGCATAGATGATGCTATTATGGCAGGTACAGTAGATCTTGATGAAGATCCAGTGGCTGCCTATTTGGGATATCATGTTTGAGGGCAATGTACGCCCATTGGTTATATTTTGTATAGGCTCATACAGTAGTCTAGCTTTTGTTACATCAATGTGTTATATAGTATGTTGTACATCATTTACGGGCTTCATACCAGAGTTTGCCACTCCAAATTCACCAAGGTCAGTATCATTGCCCCCTTGACCAACCTCTATTTCATCATTCACTGTCGAGGACTCTTCCTTGTCATGCTTATCCCCTATCACATTCACAGTTTCATTGCCCCCTTGACCAACCTCTATTTCATCATTCACTTTCGCCTTGCCCTTCTTGCCAACTGGAACCCACTCTCGATTCTCACATTGGAGATAAAAATCCTTGACCAATTCCTCTGATGCTTCCACCTCCACGCACACTCTAGCATAACTAATTCTCTTCTTAATCGCTGTGAGCTTGTCGGTGTGTAGTGGCCTCCCAACAGTGCTTGCTACATAGCTAGTAGTACAGTTAGAGACAGGAAAGGACTAACTGTAGGAGTGAAAACTGCTTGCATTAAACCCTATTCCCGTTCGTGACCAATACCCAAGGGATAGGGTTAACAACTAGTACTACTAACACAACAGCTACTGCTGCTTAAGCTAGTACTGCTTAACTCAATTCAACTACTTGCTTATAGTTTTCAGTCTTACTGCTGTGAATGAAGATTTAGAAGTCCGCTATGGGTCGTATAAACTCTTTTCCCCGAGAAAGAGGAGTGAAAGTCGGTGTCACGTAGGTAGGGAGGGGCTTGAACAGCTTTTAAATCCTTTAAGAATTCACCACCAATTAATATGTTAAAAATGGAGTTTAAGTTAGTGTCACATCAATGGGGAATGACTTTTCAAACAATTCAAACGATCCTGCCATTCCAAACGCTACTTGCTTGAAAGCTTGGGATCAAAGGGGAGGAATTCGATCCATCATTTCCTATTTCTTTCCTTCTTTCTATAGAGATCTAACTAAAAGGTTCAGCAACAGCTGAAGAAGCATAACTTATCCTTTCGGGTCATAACCTGGTTCTTTGGTTGATTGCCTCATTGCATTTCCACATAATGGATTTGAAGATAGATATGGTGAAGATCTTTTTAGTGGCCTTTTTTCCCCAGCATCATAAGTTGGTAGATAAGAGAGGCCCCTAGAAGGATAGCTTTCACCAGTAAAATGTCAATGGTGCTTCAAAAACAGTAGCTGCACTTGGATAGAGAGAATTTGACCCGCCCCAGCATCCCCTACAATCAAGCTCCTATCCATCTAATTCGGTCTCTATATGTATCCCTCTTTTCGTGCTATGCTCTAGTTATGTCATGAGCTCTAGTAAGGATCTCGTGTTTGCTAGTTTCAAGTCTCAGACTAGAGCCTTTAGTTTAGTATCTAAAACCTGCTTTTCTTTTCTTGCTTCCGCTCCCATATAGGAATGGGATATTAGGGTAGACACAGGTGATAGGAACTAGTTTGAGGTGCATGTTCTCCTCGTGCTAGTACTAGAAAAGGTACTAGTTCAAGTAGTAGGTTTTGGTTACAGGAATTAGGTTGGTTATAGGAAAGAGTCTCTAGTAGTGGAGTTTCCTTGATATCTAACATAATGAATGAAAGGATCCTTGAGGAAGCATAGGATGCTCAGAAAATCATTAACAAAGACTTCGACAAGATCTTCCATTTTTCTATGTAAATAGATTCACTCGAAAATGACTCCAGAAGATGTTAATCGTAAATGAGAAGATTGGTTACAGAGAGAAAAAAGGAAAACGGATTTGTATTCACATATATAAGAATTATATAATATAGGAAGAACAATAATCTTAAATTACTTTTTGAAAAAATAGAAATAGATTTATTTGGAATAATAAGAATATTAACATTAGAATAGTCATGAAGAAAGAACCGCAATAAATGTAAAGAGGAGGCATCTTTCACCCGATAGTGAAGGGTTTGAACCAAGATTTCCAGATGGATGGGGTAGGGTATTAGTACATCTGCCACATAATTTAAATATGGGAATTTGTCCTCTAAAAAAGTAAATATTGAATGAATGGATCGTAAATTGTAAGATCTTACGATTTGTGCCCCTTCCAAAGAAGATATTAATCATAGAGAAAATGGAATTTCCGCAATGATTGCAATTCCTTCTTATATAATTTGAGAATACAAATTCTTGTTGTATCCCAAAAATTTATTTTGGTTAGAATCATTAGCGGAAATCAAAATTTATTTTGATTTTGGAAATTTGTAAAAAAAAAATCGATAATCCACTTATGGTAAAAACATTTCCCGCATCAAGTACTAATATATTTTTAACGTTTAATTAGATCGGGTAATCATTCAAATTAAGAACAGAAGCTCGTTGCTTTTTTTTGTTTCCCTATAATTGGAGCCATGGGGCTCTATCCATTTATTCACTTAACCCAACCTTAAATTTTTTTTGCGCGTCAAGAATTCAAACATGATTTTGGATCGATCCGATAAGAATAAAATATTCTCAGAATTCTCCATTAATACGACATGCTGCTTTTTCCATTCCTTCCTTTCAGGGTCAGTCGCGGTCTTACAAACTCTACCGATGGTATTGACGAATCCGTTGCTTCATACAAATGTGTAAAAAATGCTAGTCGCACTTAAAAGCCGAGTACTCTACCGTTGAGTTAGCAACCCGAATCAAAATGTATAGACTACCACAGATTTTGTTCGTATGTTATCTATTATTATCTTATACATTTATTTGATTTTCTTTTTTTACTTGAAATTTTTTTTTATTGCATTAGAATTCGATTGCACTTGATTGCATTTTATTCTATTCAATCGGCAGAATCAACAAAACAAACTAGTTACGAAATCATTTCATATTAATAGCCTCTACTCGTGTCCTAGCTCGTCTGAGAGCTAGATTTGCCTCAATTGTTTGTCTCTTGCCTTTAGCTTTACTCAAGTTCGCTTCTGCTATTTCAAGAGTTTGCTGAGCTTCTTGTGGATCACTATTACTACCCTTCTTCACACCATTTACTAAAATAGTGATCTCATTATTGCCTATTCTAGCAAAACCGCCCATCATAGCCATCGTTATCCATTATTAAGCCATATTCTCAAAATACCTATATCTACAGCTGTGGCAATAGGCGCGTGATTGGGTAATATGCCAATTTGTCCACTACTAGTAGATAAAATGATTTCTTTAACTTTGGAATCCCAAACAATTTGATTCGAGGTCAATACACAAAGATTAAAGGTCATTTCTTCAATTTGCTCTCCATTTCTAAGTTAAGTTTGTATCCTTCGCAATAGCTTCATCGATGTTACCTACTAAAAAAATAGCTTGTTTAGGAAGACCATCAAATTCTCCAGAAAGGATCAATTTTTTACCCTCTAATGGTTTCTACTAGACCGACATATTTTCCAGGGGAACCTGTAAACACTTCTGCTACGAAAAAGGGTTGTTATAACAAACGCTCAATTTTTTGTGCTCTTGCTACAGTTAAGCGATCCTCTTCGAATAACTCATCCAATCCAAGGATAGCTATAATGTCCTGAAGTTCTTTATACTGCTGTAAAGTTTGTTTAACTCTTTGCGCAGTTTCATAATGTTCTTCACCAACGATCCAAGGTTAGAGCATAGTTGACATTGAATCTAAAGGATCTACTGCTGGATAGGTACCTTTGGCAGCTAATCCTCTTGATAGTACAGTCGTAGCATTTAAATGTGCAAATGTCGTGGCAGGAGCAGGATCGGTCAAATCGTCTGTAGGTACATAAACTGCTTGAATAGAGGTTATGGATCCTAATTTGGTAGAAGTAATTCTTTCTTGTAAAGAACCCATTTCAGTACTAAGAGTGGGTTGATAACCCACAGCGGAAGGCATTCTACCCAATAAGGCAAATACTTCGAATCCTGCTTGGATGAAACGAAAGATATTGTCGATAAATAGAAGTACGTCTTATTCATTAACATCTCGAAAATATTCTGCCATAGTTAGGGCAGTTAAACCAACTCTCATACGAGCTCCAGGCGGTTCATTCATCTGACCATATACTAGAGCCACTTTTGATTATGCAATATTTTGTTCATTGATTACTCCAGATTCTTTCATTTCCATGTAAAGATCATTTCCTTCACGAGTACGTTCACTTACTCCGGCAAATACAGATACACCTCCATGAGCTTTGGCAATGTTGTTGATCAATTCCATAATGAGTACTGTTTTACCCAATGGATTGAGCTTTAGAAAGTTGTTGCGCATTAGCAACGCGCATCCGTTTTCTTGCTGCATTAGTTTGATTGCAGCAGCCAACTGTATGTTTGCCTCTTGGTAACGTGATCAGTTCCCAAGTGTCGTTCTTCTTTAGAGCCTCCATTTCTTCTATCATAGCTTTCTTCCACTGAGGATGATTGAGGGCTTCTTCAAAATTGGGAGGGTATCTTGTGGAAGAAATCGTTGAAACGAAAGCTTTAAGAGAAGGAAGCTTGATAGGATAGAAACAACAGAAGGAGGAAGAGAGGAAGTACCTAGATCCAAGGAGGAATCTTGGTGATGGATTGTTGATTTGACAAATTTTACCTTTTTCCTCTTCTTCACATACATCTTTAATTCTGTGGTTTGCTGACCAAGCTGCTCACTACTTTGAGACTCCCCCTCTTTCGAATCCATATAATTTTCCACTTTAGACATGGGAATATTTTAATTGACAACAGCAAGCACACTACTCTCCTTCAAACCTCCATACTACCCCTGAGGAGAGTAGGGATCCAAAAGAGTACTGCAATTTTTAGAGAAAAGAAATAAGAAAGATTTTCAAAGAAAGTGATGACATCCATGGACACAAATCTTTTATTTGTTTTGGGGTGATAACACTTCTAGCCCTTTAGAGAGCTAGAATACCAAACAAAGACACATTTGAAAGACTTATAATCAAGTTTGTTTCTGAGAGGACTCAAGTCATGAACAAAGCAAACACAACGAAAAACACGAAGAGAAATAGGAAAGACAAGGGTGAGTCAGGTTTCAACACTTGAATAGGAGATTTACCACTTAGAACGGACATACGATTAATTAAATAACAGGCAGTTAAGACAACTTCTTACTAGTATTAGCTACTTTCATCTCGGTGAGAAGAGCACAGGTAACCTCCAAAGATGCCGATTTTATCACTCAGCTACTCAATTGTTGGGGGTATAGGGGCAAGTAGTTTGAGAGTCAATCCCTTGTTTTTGCAGATAAGCTTGAAAGTTCTTGTAGAACTATTCTCCCCCATTGTCAGTCAGATCTCAAAATCTTAACGTTTATACCACACTGAGTTTTTTATCATCCTATTAAAATAACCGAAGAATAAAAGGTTATGTAATTACTTAGTGTAATCACTAAGGTTATGAAATATATTAGCTATTAAGCTAAGGAACTTCATTCTTAGATTTCATAAGATAGATGAAAGTCACTCTAGAAATGAAGGAGACAAAATATTTATAAAGAAAGGAATTGAAATTTACTGATAGCCAATGCTAACAAGCAATAGAAGAGATATTTACAAAAAGGTTAATATCGGAAGATTTTCCCGTATTCCAAATGCGAGAGTTGCAACAAAACAGAACAAATGAGCAATTGCAACAGATACTAATTCCCCAGCAAGAAGATAGGAAGTTTTGAAAGACAGATCGTTATACTCCAGATTTTTGGCATTGGTGCCAAAAAGCAATGCCTTACCACCTGGCTATACTCCATACGGCCTTGTTTTGGACGTTAGAATGGGGAGAGGGGGAAGGGGGAAGCATGGCTCGAAGAATGAGCAAAGCCGTGCAAGAACGCTGGGATACAAGTAAGCAGCAAGGTTCTCCCTTTAAGATCGACTAGAACAAGCTCGCAACTTTAATAGAAACAAATGGTAAGCTCTCTGCTCTATTTGCTAGCAATGCTATATGTATCAACGTTGGTGAACGCTTATAACCAGCAATCAAACTACTGTGCATTACTAACACGCAACAGCTTTCGCGCGTTGGCAGCTCAATCCGTTGCTTGTTCGTTACTAAGGCGCAACGACTTTCTAATGCTCAATCTGTTGCTTCTTTAGAATCATTATGCTGTTCGACTAAACTCGTTGGCTCCTCAACCACCGAAAGTCAGTAACCTTCGTCACCGTCAGCATTTGGTACTTTCTCGATAACTTCAATAGTTCACTGAAAGCCTTTGGTGTAATGAACCGCAAGCCTTTAATAAATAAAGACATAATAAAAAAAGGCTTGATTGCGGGAACCACTAGTGACGAAGGTTATTGAGCTGATGCAGCCGGTGATAGGGAATTGCAAGGTTGCAAGGTTCCCAAGAAACGACGTTCCCTTTGTAAAGTAGGCCTTTTGATAATTAATTAAAGTTGACAATTAAAGTTGATAATTAATACATCACGGAAGAAGATGTATCTGATGAATGAAATGGATTTAATCCCCTCCCACCTACACGGGTTGTTCTATTGAAGGGGTTCCCCTTCTTCTTTGTGAGGTGGGGTGTACGTAAGAGCAGAACCTAGATAGAATGCAAAGCGCGGGCCGGCTGCCGATATAGTTACCATGCTTACCAGCGCTTACCATTGTCGCCTATAGATATAGATGGGAGGTAGGCAAAGGTAGCTTGCTTCTCTTCTCCTAGGGTACCCGCACATGTTATTTTCGAAGAAAAAGGCAGCAAGCGGTTTTTCGCTTAGTAGAGCTACCGGCCGCCGGTGACTTTCTAAGGGCTCCGTAGGAGAAGAAAGAAGGTCTGGGTCAAATTTTTAATGAAGCGAAGGTCCCCCTTACTCCTATTCTCTTTTAAAGCTTATAAAGCTTGACAAGAAAGGGTTGGTTAAGAACTATTGACTGTAAACCATAGAAGTTATAGTCACTCAATGGAAATGTTCGCCTTTGGAATAAAGATGGATGAGTGGACACTTGAGCCTGGCACTGATTAAATTTGGGGAAAACATGGAACCGGTCACTATACTTAGGGGGGGGGGGCGAGACATGACCGCGACTTAAGATTCAAGTACCATTGAAAAGACTAAAGGAATGGGGGAATGACTTACCTGTAATAAAGTGTAGGCTAATACGAGTCGACCAGAAGAAGCAAGGCTTAGATTACCAGATCCTGGACACAATCTTCCTAGAGATGGAGAGCCCCTTGCCTCGCCTTTGCGTCTTTCTCCTTCTTGCTTGCTTACCTAGCTCTTGTCTTAGTGACTCTTCCTTTGTTTTCTAGCTTTTTGTTTTTTTTTTTTTAGTGTTAAAACGGTAGATTTTTCATTTGCCAATTCAGCCCCAATTCAATCAATAATGGGATTCTTGGCTAGAAAGAAAGGTTCTGTGACATGGATGCCCAGCCCAACTCGGTCGATCGGTTGGCCTACCTAACAGATGATGAGATTCTCGATCAATTTGATCGAATTTTAAAAAGTCTTTCTCAATATTCAGAACAGTGGAGATTTTGATCAAGATGTTCTCTCCTCCCCCATTCAGGCTCTCACTTGAATCGGAACCTTTATGCTTTGGTAGGCTTTTGACTCAATCTAATAGCGTACCTATCGAGTGCCAATAAAAGATAAAGTTTTCGCATGGGTTCATCATCTGATGCAGAATTGATTTCATAACCACCATCCATCACCAATCAAATTCGACATCCCATTTAAAACATTTCGATTCCTCGGGTAGCCTCCTCTATAAAATAAAGGCGTTCCAGCTTTAGAGGCAGGTGAGCCGGGTCAGGAAGGGGTTTGACTGTTGGGATGGGATCGGATCCTACTCGAAGCACTCCACCACGAATAAGAGTCTTCGGGTTGGATAGGCAGTAGAGATAGGAACTCCTATCTGTAGGGTAGGCTTTCAAGATAGAGATGCACTACTCCATCTGGAAAGGGCTTTCCCTCGTGGGGAAAGAGAAGAACCCCTTATTTAAAGGTAAGGCTAGAAGGAAGTCAAAAAGAAATAGAACAAATCCCTTCCCGGCCGACGGGACTCTACGTCTAGGTCTTATTCCATCTCAAACTCGGATTAGGAAGAGTGCCCTTATGTGCCCTTATTTAAACAATACAAGAAAAGAAATGGATTCTCCTACTGGAGAGAAAGGAAAAAAAGGCAAAACGGGGGGAAATAGGGAAGAGGAGATTAAGGATAGACACTCCACTCCATAGATTGTGAACACAGATTCTTGTTTCAATTTCAATTCCTTTCGGGTCGAAAACACGGGCTGCTGGTGGGGCAGGGAGAATGGCTTCTTCCACTTTACAACCAGTACCATGAACCTTAGAATTAACCCTACCTGTCGATGAAATAATGGGATTTGAGAGGACCACCTACTAATGGATGAGAAAGATTTTTATGGAATTAACCCTATTTCAGGGACTTCCCTTTGTTAGGTAGGGCCAGGGATCATTAATTAGTCGAATGAGTCCATCCCTCTGGCCTATCTCATTTATTGGTCGATCCAGCTGGCGGCTCCTGCATCTCCTGCGTCTCCATGGGGGCCCTTTCATACAAGTTTGTTGCTAGGAGTCCCTCTAGTTGAATCAATAATGAATAGAAGTCCAATAGAAGTTTATTGACCTGGCTCTTCAATCGACGATCTACTGCTCCCTCTTAGTTGCAGATTGGAGTATTGAATTCCTCCTCCCTTCAGTCTAGTTTGAACTCATCCCAGCAACGAACACCTTCCTACTGCACGGTGAGGCTCTGCCCTACCCCTAGAATCCACTCCGGGTTGAAGGAGCAGCTAGTCCAACTTCTTGAGCAGTCAAGAAACAAAGAACATTTGATTGAATTCCTTGCCTCACCCTGAGATTGAGAGGGAAGGTAGATTTTACTCGAATCCTGGACCTAATCTTTAATCCTACACCGGTTAATGATGCGATGGGAGAAGTTTTTATTTGTCATTTTTTCATCAATGCTGGCCTAGTCGAGGCTCGTCCATGCCCAATCCCAATGGACAAACCAACCTTTGATCCTCCCTTTGTTTATAATCCACCCGCATTCCCCAGTCCCTGAATGCCCTCCTCTCCTTGGCCTAGCCATCTTTCTCAACTTGAGTCTTAAGTTCAGTGGCTTTCATCGTTGACGAACACCTGTGGTAATAAGACAAAGAAGCAGGGAGTCTATGCCTTGAATGAATTAGTAACAACGAAGTAGTGGAATGAGGGATCTTGAGCGGGTCTTTGTTTAAGTCCATCCATATAGTCTTGTCCATTGCCACTCATTTGACTATGACTTTAGGCAAATGAATGTCAAGATAGCCTTTTTAAATGGGCAACTTGACAAGGGCATCTTATGATGCAGCCAGACAAATTTATAGCTAAGGAGCAAATGGATATGGTAGATAAATTGCAAAGGTCTGCAAAGGTTTATTTATGAACTTAAGCAGGCATCCCAGTCATGGAACATCGGGTTTGATGAAACCATGTGTCTACAAGAAGTGTGAAGGCAAGATAGTAACATTCTTGGTGTTATAGGTTGATATCATCTTGCTCATTAGAAATAATGTGGGAGATTATCAATAGTAAGTGTTGGAATTAGTGTCCAAAAATCGAATTGATCATAATATATTTTAGATGTAATGAATATTGTTGCTTATTCCCTGATTTCTATGTGTTTAGTTTTACTGTTTGAATCATGTTTAAGCTAATAATAATAACTGACTACTGCAGGTCACAACTAGGTGGGCTGTATGGCAAAAATTCCATTTGTGATAATTTTAGTACTCACTGAATGATATTTAACTAAACTTTACTATTTTAACTGAACCTTTCCTTTCTACAAGCACGTCCAAAATGCAATCCCAACATCATGGAATCCCACTAACATACCTAAAGCCGTAGTAATTTTGTTATGGGCTTGTGTTTGAGGTTGTGAAGAACGTGTTTGTGAACGTGTAATGGGTTTGTGAATAGGCAAGGCAGCAGGGTTTGTTTTTCTGAGTTTACCTATGGTGTTGGATAAATAGGGTATTCGAGGCACCCCAACCTCCCAATCAACTCAAGGGTTGAATAATAATCTTTTCTTCCTTTTATTGAGCACTTATACATGTATATATATAAGCTGGAACACCCAAATCCTAGACCTACTTGGATTACAAATCCTTTATTAACTCTACTAGGAACATTCAATTCCAAAATCTATTAGGATTACAAATCCTTTATTGAACATGGTAGGAATCTTGCTTTATGGGCAAAGAGTCCTAAACCTACGGAGATATTTAAACATCTCTTATCTAATAATAAAGCAAAAGTCTTCTTTATGGTTCTTCTTGGCTAGCATCAGAGTCCTTGTTTGCCTCAAGTTCTTCAACGCCACCTAAGCCATCCGTTGCAATACTGCCTCCCACGTCACCCAAGCCTCTTTTGCTTTCCTTCTTTGATACAAACTTGTCCTTGCTCCCTAATTCTAGTAGTACACGGTTACTACCCCATAACAAATTTTTATTGGAAGATTTCCATGTGAAAAAGTGTCGTACCACCCTAAATATTAATGTATTTATCAATTTATTAATGTTATGGCTGAATCATATAGCTTAAAATGGTATGGGTAAAGGTGTTTCTACAAATTAATTTCATGATTTGAAGAAGTCAACATGACCTAATATGTCAGCACATTAAAAACATCAAGTGGTTTCTTGAAATCATCAAGACATCCGTAGGAACCCATTAAAAGAATTTTGTGAAAAGCATGAGTTTTATATTATATTATGATTCAGTCACAAAAATTATAAAACATGTAGCTTGCTTCATGGACGCACTAGAAATGTTGTATTCCACGTCAATCTCTATTCCTTTAATTTGTGAATATTGGATGAATACGGGATTTAGCGATGGAGTGTCATGTTTAAGAGTGGGGCTTTGTTTATTAATTTGTACTCCGTTGTGTCATGTTTAAGAGTGGGGCTTTCTTTATTAATTTGTACTCCATTGTTTAAGTAATCTATGGTGAAGAAGTAGAGCATTATAAGAGAAGAGGTGATGTTATATTCAGTTATATTCAGAGGCGGAGTTAGTTATTTGTATGAGCTGGTTGCCAAATTTTGGTATATGTATATTGCTGGAGCATCAATTAATTAATGGTCTGACGGTTATTACTTGGTTGGTTGGGTTTTTCACCAAAGAAAAGTGAAGTGTATCTATCATTTCAAGCATTCATCAGATGGCCGGTACAGCTAGCCTAGCCTCTTATTTAGAGAACCATCCCATCCCATCCCATCCCATCCCATCGTAGGATTCACTAAATTATTCAAAGTATCATCATCATCATCATCATCATGATTATTATTACAAGTGATAGATTGAAAAAATGATTACTGTAGTGTATGAAGGAGAGAAGCAAGCATGGTGGATAGCGTTAATTTTAGTAAAACCCCATTGTTTTTATATAATATAATACCTAATATCACTCTCAATACAATTCATCTTCTATTCCTTTGTGCTGTGCTGTGCGTCCACTAGAAGCTACTTGATTGATAGAACATGGTCTATTCCTCTGTGAATTTGGATGAATTCGGGAAGTAGCGCATCTATCTTGAAGAGAAGAGACGAGGCCATGTTTATTCAGGTATATTCAATAAAGTACGTGTTGAGTTATTATATTTATGGTGGTAAGAGGAATGAGTACATCATTGATGGAAGGTAGGTTGCCTACCATGAACCATACTATTATGGGAAACGAAACAGGATGACTACCATGAACCATACTATTATATATTAGTTCAAAATATATGTCTACCCCAATAACTACGAAGAACATCATTCCATATACTGTAAGAACTGGAATCAGCTCAGGAAAAAAATTACTTGATTTACATATAAAACCGAAATTTGTAAAGATGAGAAAACTTTGCGTAGATCCGTTCAGATGAATTTGTTAAGATGGTTTATTACTGTGCACGGGTTGTTGAAGGAGAGATCTATCTATCAGCTCCTTCATCATTTGCAAAGCATTTTTTATGAGCACTTGAGTCAAAAAACGCTTTTAATAGGGATGAGTTTTTTTTTTTTTTTTTAGTGCCTTAAATTTCGGTTTTATTTGCCCAAAAAAAAACCCTAAAACTTTAGAAGGTCGTAACTTTGCGCTCGGTTGTCCGATCGGGGTGATTTTTTTTTTTAAATTGAAGAACTTTTCGAGATCTACGCGATACAAACCGCGAAGGCGTTTGGGGCAAAAAAATCTCAAAAAAACGCCATTTTCCCCTCCAAAGGAGATTTTAAAGTTTCTTTCAAACATTTTGACATTTTTTTGGCACCCCCATAATAGAAATTTGATTTCGGAACATATGAAATGCTTACTCTATTTGTACTAGTCACATGGGTCGGACCGGAATGATAATTAAGGATATATGTCATCCATTTAACATGTCAAATAAATTAATGTCTATCATTGGTAAGAACGCAGTTGCTGGTTCAATGGTCTACACTCTCTTCAAATTACAAGTTCCTGTGTTCAAGTCACAGTGATGCACAACTAAATCTTTTTTTATCACATAATAAGCTTTTTTTTTTTTTTGGGATAGTCCATCCCCTATTAATCCCAAAACACCATCGGGTCTCAGTTACGACATTAGTTGGGACACTGATGGGACCACACCAGAACTCGCCTGGGACATCACCAGGACTTGGTCGGGACTCATCCAGGACATTTTTGAGATCCCTCCGAGACATCGTCAGGACTCGATCGGGACATCACTAGGATCCGCCCGGTGGCCCGGACCCTGTTAGGACCTTCTCGGGACATCATTGGGACCCAGTTGGGACATCACCGATACATGCCTAAGACATTTTCGGGACTTGATCAAAACATCGCCAGGACCAGCCAGGGACATTTTCGAGACTTACCTGACACATCGTTGGGACCTGATCGAGACAATGCTGGGATCGTCGGGACCTGCCTAGGACACTATCGGAACATCGGTGGGACCCGGTCTAGACATCGCCAGGTGCCGATTGAGACACACCCGGGACATTTTCGAGACCTATTCGGGACATCGTCGGAACCTAATTGAGACATCGCT
>FXXK01001537.1:50731-55731 GCA_900184695.1 Betula pendula | reverse complement strand
ATTGGGCTTTGAGAGTTACAGTGTATAGTTATTAATGTTTTAGCAATGTGTATATGCAGCAGGCATTGCTAGAGCATTTGGACTAGGAAGTTCAAATTGTCAAGCAGAAATAGGTAAGTATTTATACTTACTGAGAAGAATAATACACACCTTAAAGTGTTTTCATGCTTTGTTTTCAATGTTTAGCAGATGTAGTACTTGCTAAACAAAATAAATATTTTTATGAGATTTTGAAGAAACAATATAAGGTTTTAAAAGACGAACCGATGATATCTTGTGACAATATATGGTTTGTGCTTTTAACTATCTTCTTGAGAATTTATGATGATTTGATGAGTGATTGATGATGAGTTTTGATGCTTTGTTGATGTTTTATGACTATGGCGAAAATTATTGAAATGTTGAGTTTTATGATGTTTTACTGATTTTGATATTGAGAAAAGACTATAGCAAATATTGATGCATGTTATTTAAGAGCATATGTATGAAGAGCATAATAGTGTATGTAAAATCGTTATACAAGGAATGTAAAAGATAAGCTAAACATGAGAGTAATGAATGGCAGCTTGGTGAGGGCTACATGGCAGTCTGGTGAGGGCCACATGGTAGTCTGGTGAAGGCTACAGCTACGGCTGGCGTAAGACCTGCCTAGGGGTCATGGCGTAAGACCTGCCTAGGGGTCATGGCGTAAGACCTGCCCAGAGGTCATGGTGTAAGACCTGCCCAAGGGTCATCCATGAAAATGCAATATGAGTAGTGTGATTGGCGGCCGGGCCCAATGATGCAAAGTAAGACGTCTTGGAACAGAGTCATCACACACCACAATTACAGAGCAAAGCATGATGTACATGATGGCTTTATGATTGATTTATGAGATGTTTATATGATGATTTATGTTTTATTGATTCTAGACTTACTAGTATGCATATGAGGTTTCATGGAAAAGCACATATGTATATTCTTACGGCTAGCTGCATATGGATTTATGTCTTATTGCTTGGATATGCTTATATGCTTGTGGTTTCACCCATAGGGGAAGGAATACTTGTATATGAGTGTCGCTAAGTTATATGCTATATTTATAACATAGATAGGTGTGTATGTGTGTTAATACAGGCGGGAGACTGAAACGTACATATATGTAGTCAGCTATTATTATATTTCAGATGTTTTATGACCACATGTGTTTACTTCATCAGCTGCTCATGTTTCAAAATAAATGACATACCTTTAGTAGTTGTTGTTGTAAACTCATTTAACTACACTTCGGTTCTTTACGAAAACTTAGTGGATTTCAATCCATTGAATTTGTTGACTCACTCATTTTCCTTTCCGCCTATGTAATCATGGATGATCTCAATGGTTACATAGATATTGGTGCAGGTACTGAGGCCTTAGATGATAATCCCGAAGCCTACTACCTTGGCTATTACGACTGATGTCGTGGGACGAACTTCTTTTGTATAGACATAACTGTTAGTCTATCCTTTTGTCCATGTTTGTGATGTTTTCACGAACTGTATTTTGTATATATGGCTTGTGTCGCATGTGTCAATTCACATGTAAACTTTTCATCATTAGAATTTTATTGTCAACTCGTTATGTATTGATTACTCCCTTGGTATATAAATGCTTCCGCTCAGTTTATATATAATGTGATATGTGACTCTGATGTAATAGATGTTTATCTCATGATATGTTGTGAGATACATGTATAATAAGTGTTTCTATCACCCTGTGGCGATAGATCTGGTTCATGGTTACTGTATGTTTTCAAAAAAAAAAAATAGCTTCAGTGTAATTATGGATTGGGTCGTCACACTCTAGCTCTGGTGCACACAACTTTTTACAACTCCTGTGGCGTGGGTTTATCACACAGCTTTTTACAAATGCTTATTTTAATAGAGAAAATAGGCACTTTTAAACTATTATCACACCCCCCAACCAGCTTATTGCTAGTCCCTAGCAATTCAAGCGACTCAAAACAAAAACAAAGACTCAAGAAAATAAAATCCTTTTTTTTATTTTTTTTAGCAACAAGAATTAGTTCAAATTCAAAACACTAATAACTACCAAATAAATTTCACATGCTCTCAATGCTCAATGTGAGTGAAAATTTTAGCCAACAAAAACACACTCTTAGTATCCAGATAAACATGACCTTGAATTTCTATCAGAAAGTATGTTTTGATTCAAACCTTACCGGTGTTAACACTCAACAATTGAAATCACTCTGAAATGGGTGTAACACTCTCAAGTATATGTGAGTGGAATAATGTAAGCAAAATCAAGCATCTCACATATAAACTATATGAAAAACCGCTTAATCAATAAAGAACAAGTAGTCTCATGAAAGGATGCCAAAAATAATTTACATCACACTTATTGATTAGTCATGAACATGTTTGAACTATACAATCCTCAAGATCAAATAAGGACTTTATTGGGACGTAATGTAGGGTTAAGAACAGAGAAAAATAACAAAAAGGTAATGGTAAAAGTGAGAAGTATTCTCAAGAATAATTGGAATTTCAACTTCTTTTGTATTTTTCAATCAATCTTTCTTTTCAATTTTTCTTCAATAACGGACCATCTCTTTTCAATAATGCACTTTTTAGCCTTGGTCACCAACTCTATTCTTCTTCTTTTTTTTTTCTTTTTTTTTTTTTTGAACCACATGCCACCACATTGAGATACATAACTTGAATTCATTCTTGAAACACTTTGGAATAGGGTTAAAGAAAGAAAGGCTAATCATAAGGCTCAACGGGGTAACTAGTGATGATGTATCATGAAAAGAAAGTTGGGGCTCAAAGTAAAGAAAAATGGCCTAATCTCATCTCTCAAAGATTCGCATAGTTCTTCAACATTCATGACTTCACAAATTAAGAGTGGCATAAAAAATAATGATTTTAGCATTCGGCCAAAAGAAAGAACAATGAGACTAACACAACGAATATAATTTCTGCGCTTCCAAATGAAATGAGATATCATGAAAATTTACCCTCACAATGAATGATTGGCTCAAAACTCACAAGGGCTAAAAAAAATCTCCACAATGTTATCCTCAAGATTTTCTAAATCACCTCTATCCCTAACAAAGAGTCATGTTTCTGTGGCTAAGTGCATGTGCAAAAAATTGAGCATGAAAGCAATGAAAGTATTTAGCAAAAGTAGCATAATGAACTTAAAACACAAAATTCATGCTACGGAAATTTTTTTTTTTTTTTTAAACATAAACTAAACAACAAAAAATAACATGCATCAAACACCTCAAACTCCTCCCCCCAACCTTAAACTTACATTGTCCCTAATGTAACAAAATGAAGTAAATAAGTAGAGATTAAGGAGAGTACCTTGAAGTGATGGAAACAAACTAAAACTTATGACTTGCAAGAAAAATTAGAAAACAAAAACAAAAACACAACCTAAACTATAACGCAAACACTACTACTACAATTGCAAGTTGAGTTCATGTGTTTGGTAGATCCTGATAAACAGGATTCATCAAATCATAAGACTCATCCTTAAGCTCAAATTCTTCAAAGAATGGTTTCATGCCTCTTTCTTTAAAAAAATTACCATTCTTAGAGTTTTCAATTTTTTGGTGCTGAGATATTAGATGGATGAGGTTTATTAGGTATAAACAAGTCCTCAAAACATGGCTTCCATCCATTAATTTGCACCACCGGAGTGGCATCCAAAATAGCCTTAGCTATGTCCAATTCTATATCATCATTATTGGGATTCATCAAACATGCTTCTATAGGATCAGAAAACATAGAATAAGCAAATGTACCTTCCACCCAAGTTTGGATCATGTTTACCTCATGGATTTCCTCCTCATCATCATCAATAGCGGGTTGCTTACAAATGTTGAAGATGTTCAACTCAATTGTCATATTTCCAAATGTAAGCTTCATGATGCCATTCCTGCAATTGATCAAAGCATTAGAAGTAGCTAAAAATGGTCGTCCCAAAATAACAGGAACTTCAGTGCTTGATTGTGCAATAGGTTGTGTATCCAAGACAATAAAATCCACAGGAAAGTAAAATTTATCCACTTGAACTAACACATCCTCTACTATCCCTCTAGGTATAACAACAGATCGGTCTGCAAGTTGAAGAACAACTTTAGTGGGTTTTAATTCCCCAAGACCCAACTGTTCATAAACCGAGTCGGGTAATAGATTAACACCAGCCCCTAAGTCAACTAATGCTTTATCAATTCTAGAATCACCTATGATGCATGGAATGGTAGGAGATCCTGGATCTTTATGCTTTAAAGGAATTTTCTGTTGAATTATAGCACTTACGTGCTCTGTAAAAAATGCCTTTGTTTTCACAGAAAGCTTCCGCTTTATGGTGCAAAGATCCTTCAAAATTTTTGCATATGATGGAATTTGATGGATGGCATCTAATAAAGGGATATTTATCTTCACTTGTTTAAACACTTCTAAAATATCCTGATTTGTTGTCCCCTTTTTAGGTGCAAGCAATCTTTGGGGAAATGGGGCAACAGGCTTATACACTCTCTTCTCAACATCCTCCACATCACTAGGCTTATCACCATCCTTGGTTTCTAAGTTTTCCTTGGGCTGTGAAACCTTTGTTGGAATTTCTTTGTTAACAATTTTTCCACTTCTAAGGACGGTGACTGACTTAGCATGTTCCACTTGATTATTTCTGATTTCATTCGCCCCACCTTGAATCCTTGGGTTAGGTTGAGGTTGAGCTGGAAACATTCCTTTCTCTCTTGCATTCAAATGGGACTCAATCCTTTCAACCGAGTTTTTCAAATCTTGAATATTCTGCATGGTATTTTGGTTGATTTGGGTTTGGCCTTGTATGAAGGCTTGCAATGTGTCCTCCAAAGTCTTCTTATGTGGTGGCACATAAAGATCATGAGAAGATCTTTGGGGTTCATTGGCAGATGGACCATTCCTCCAACTCAAGTTGGGGTGATTTCGCCAATTGGGATTGTAAGTCTCAAAATAAGG
>FXXK01001537.1:10164-50483 GCA_900184695.1 Betula pendula | reverse complement strand
TAGTGTCCCAATCTTGAGCATTTTCAGCTAAAAGATCAAGATAATCCCAAGCCTCATCAGGTGCTTTACTCATAAATTCACCATTACACATCATTTCTAAAAATTGCCTCATGCTGGAAGACAAACTATCATAGAAAAAACTAATCACCCGCCATGTTTCATACCCATGATGTGGACATGCAAGTAAAAGCTCCTTAAACCTTTCCCAGCATTGAAAAAAAGTTTCATTTTCCTTTATGGCAAAGTTCATTATATTCCTTCTTAGTGTATTGGTTTTATGAGTTGGGAAAAACTTTTTTAGAAATTCTCTGGTCATTACTTGCCATGTTCCTATGGTACTAGGCCTTAAGGAGTGTAGCCAAGATTTGGCTTTCTCCTTCAAAGGAAAAGGAAACAAGGTCAGCTTAACAACATCATCAGTAACATTGTTAAGATGCAAAGTGGCAATGACCTCGTCAAATTCCTTAAGATGCAGATATGGGCTTTCAGAATCTAGCCCATGAAACTTTGGCAGCAATTGAATTACCCCAGGTTTAATGTCAAAATTTCTTGCATTGGCGGGAAATACCACGCAAGAGGGGGTACTTGTTCTTGTAGGCTGCAAATAATCTCTAAGGGTTTTGGCAGGTTGGTCAACTTGATTTCCCAAGTCATCCCCATGATTACTCTGCTCATCATCAGCCATACTTATAGAGTCGTTAAAAATTTCTACGGAAGAATTAGGTAACTCTAACTGAAAAATTTCTGACTCTATTTTGTATAACCTATTTGTATGATCGCGATGCCAAACGTTCATACAAAAGAAATTGATTAAATCTCTAAGCTGCCAAAATATAACAATATTACCTGGAGAGTTTATCAGAATTTATAAATTTTTCAGAAATTTATACTCCCCTTAGCTGCAGTGGCTTGAGATTTAATACCTGCCAAAAAGAAAAAAAAAAATTAAAAAAAAATTAAAAAAAAATAATAGAAATTTAACTCGGTGTCTTAGACACAATTCCCCGGCAACGGTGCCAAAAACTTGTTGAGCCAAAAAGAGTGCAAACCCAAGTGTAGGCTATCGCAAGTAATAAATCTCGATAAGTACGAGGTCGATCCACAGGGAATGGTAGACACTAAGTAAAAATCCTATTATTGTGCAGAAAAATAAATTGAATTGTTTTCCACTTATAAAGTGGAGCAATGGAGATGATTAATTCTAAAATAAACTTAAAGCAACTAAGCTAAATTAATTAAAACGAGTTTGAGAAAATTGATGGGAAATACTAAGGTTTTAGAGATCCACCTAGCATCCTATTACGTATTCTTGAGACATATATTTTAACACAACTAGGTAGAGAATCAACTCTCCTAATCGGAAGATAAAACAATTAGGCACTGATAAAAATAAAGTAAATTAAATATGAGTTGATAAAGAATTTGATTTTTATAACAATGTTACAATAAATTAAGCATTCACTATATTTTCGAATCATAACAAATCAAACAAAGTAAGCATTTGATATAAACTAAAATCATAATGAATCAAAATAAACTTGTAACATGGAACTATTTTCAAATTAAAATCATCCCCAAAATTTAATCATTAATCTATGAAGAACAAATTGTCTCAAGAACACATAATAAAAATACTAGGCTTTACCCTTAACCTTAGCTAGAAATTTAGCCACTCATAATTATGAAAATAAATTCCATAATTAAAGTACTAAACATTAAACTATAACTAAAAGAAATAAATTGGAACTAAAAGGAAACCAGTCGGCTGACTGAAAAAAAACTATAAGACGCCTCTTCTTTGCTGCTGGTCCTCTTTTTCCTTTTCTTGTTTACGTCGACTTCAGTTTTTCCCGTTCACGTCTATATAGCCTTTTTCCTTTCTTTTTCTTTGTTCACGTTCTGCGCAGCTCTAGCCCCCTGGTTCACGTTTGCTCTCAGTTCAGCTCTCTAGAAAAATCTAAAATTTCCTGCGCGATGCTGCCTTTTCTCCGTGTGTGCGTCTATGCGCTCTCTTCTTTTTTTCCCTTCTCGGTAACTCTCCACCTGGACTGTTCTCTGTTCCGTCCTGCCCAGCCCTGCTCTCCGTGAGAGCAAACCCAAAAGTAAAAAAAAAAAAATATCTGAAGACCCTCCTCCTTCACGTCCGTGCGTTCCTCTTGTAGATAAAGAAAACAAATCCCAATCTATCACTAAGACTTATCTTCTCTTCTAAATTTACTGCACTGCTTTACTCTTCATGTTCGTGTGGGACTCTTCCAAGAATGGGTCAATGGGTCTTCTAATAATATTCCTCCAAACCGTGGGTCCACTTTGTTTGACTTCTTTCTTGCCTTCCCCTTCCTTTTCTTTTGTTGGCATGGATTGACTTGGCTTAGCTTGGCTTGGCTTGGATTTTGTCTTTTAGCTTTAGCCTTTTTTCTTTTTTAAATTCCTATAAAATAAAAATACAATTACTTGCATAAATATTTTATTTAAGCTTAAAATTAGTAATTAAACACTATTCTAAAATTAACTATAAAATACAAGAATTAAAATAAAACTAAGTATGATAATGCTTATTTTAATAGAGAAAATAGGCACTTTTAAACTATTATCACAACCCCTATGGCGTGGGTTTACATTCTCTTTTTCTCTATCTCTGTTTCACACAGCTTTTTACAACCCCTGTGGCTTGAGTTTGCATGCTCTCTTATGCTCATCACACATATGCTTATGAAAACCATATAAACATAATTGCCATATTCATTTCTCAATACAAATCTCAATAAGACATCGTGAAACTTAATCAAATCAATCTTTTCGCCATATATCATTTCTCAAATACCAATAGCAAGTCAAATATCCTAAAACTCAACATATCAATGTATATCCGTCATAGTCATAAATGACAATAAACCATCAAGACTCACCATCACTCATCAAATACTTATCATAAATCACTCATCAAATATTTATAAATCTCAAGAAAATAATCGAAATCACAAATCACATGTTATCATAAAATATCATCTATAAACCCTCACGAGACTTCACTCGTCCGCTAGGTATGCCTAGGGGTTTAAAAGGCTTGTTGCATGTGCTAAATGCAATCGTGTTTCCTACGACAAAGGAGGTAGCATAGTTGTTCATATTTGTTTCTTTTATGTAATGCTAAGGGACTAGCATTATGTAAGTTTGGGGGTGTGATAAGTGCTGAATGTTATACATTCAAGCCCCTTAACTCGCATGTGTTATACCTTAGTTTGTGTTATTATTTAATATTTTTGTTGTGTTTAGTGTTGTCTTATTTTTAGGTCTTAAATGGAAGTACATGCAAATCTTAAACATTGAGCCTAAAAACACAACAAAGGGAAGCTGAGGAGCTGAGGAGAAGCCCTGGGATCGATCGCAGACTACCAGGGATCGATCGCAGCCAGGGATTGATCGTACCATCTGGGGATCGATCGTAGCCTGGAATCGATCGTAGAAAGCAGGGATCGATCCCCATCGGAGCTCCCAGAACGTGAACAGCTGTTTGACAGCTAATAGCGGTGGGGATCTTTCTTGGTCCAAAATTGCGGCTTGCCAGCACATTGTGGGTGCCGAAATCACCTCTCAGAAGACTCCTAGCAGCTGGAACCTTAGATCTTTGGCTTGATCTTTCCTTAAGAAAGATCAAGCCTCATTTTTCTATATATTGTATTTTTGGTCCGAGAATGGCCAGAAGCTTAGCTTAGTTTCATTCCAGAATTGTTTTAGCTTTGTTTTTGCTTTGTTTTTACTTCTGGACAGTAGGTGGAACTCATCTTATAGTACTTGGTTTCCTTAAGAAGTGGTTCTCTCCAATTCAATGGAGATTCCCATTTTCTTCATGAGGAACTAAACCTTTTATAAGGTTTTGATGGAATTCATTCCAAGTACTATGGGGTGATCATGTTTAGCTAGGATCTTACTCATTTGGTATAATGATTGTGTAGCCAAAGATGTTGTTCTTCATGTGATATCCATTTGAGTAATATTACATTTTCTTGTCTATGAGAAAGTGTGTTGCTTGATTGATTACTTTGGCTTTACAATGGTACTTTTTGACATGTTTTATGAGGGTTTGATGGGGTATGCTAGGGACTACGATTCAATCCACATGTAGTTTAATTTAGTTAAGTGGAAGGTTTAGTGGAAACCTAAGATGCTCCATGCTTTTCCCATGAATTGTGTAAGCTTTGAGAGGGGTGTATATTGCATGCTAGGGAACTTTGATTATCTCACATTTAGATTGTAGGTGGGTGGTTAGAGTGTAACTATAATGCCTTATTATTCCCTTTAAAAAGGACTTTCATGAAGAGTAGTTGCAAGGGTTGACACCCTTTGCACTCTCACTTTATACCTTTGACAAAAGATCCATGCTAGATGTTGTTCTCTTGTAGTATGAGGAATGGATGAAGTCAATCCCTTATACTCTCCCTATTCCCTTTATCTTTAATTGATTGTTCTAGTTTATGTTGAGTAGTGGTTAAAGGATATCAAAATTCTTGTTTTTGATAAGTTAAGTTAGAAGTGATCTTGGGAATTTCATAGCAAAACAACCAATACAATCCCTGCGGATCGATACCCTCAATATAGAACTATCTACAAAGATTCGTTCTATTGTGAGTGTTTATAAATTTAAACTTGATTTTTAAGCGCGATCAATTTTTGGCGCCGTTGCCGGGGATTGTTTTTTAGAACGGTTGTTTATGAAGTTTTTAGGGTTACCTTTAGCTTGATTTTTGTGCATATTGTATATTCTGTTGATAGTGTGTTTTGTACAAATTTCGTCTCTGTCCAAAGTTGGTTTCAGTTTGTTTTGTCTCTGGTTTCTGCTCTGCATCTGCCTATTCTGTTTCTGCAGAATTGGGCAGGGATCGATCGTAACCCCCCTGGGATCGATCGTAACCCTGCTGAGCAGTAGCACTGAAGCTACTGCTGCAAGGCAGAAACTAATATCTTTCTTTATTTTTCTTTTTATTATTCTGCTTTAATTGTGTATATATATATTATTCTATTTAAAGGTGTACTGGTTTTTGTTTCAAAATATTTTTTTTTTCTGTTCTGCATCTACTTCTGCCGTTTCTGTTTCTGTAGAAGTGCACCAGGGATCAATCGTAGCATCTGAGGGATCGATCGTAAGGTGGGATCGATCGTAGACTCTGAGGGATCGATCGCAGAACTTCTGACCAGTAGCACTGAGGCTACTACTGCAAGGCAGAACCGAGTACCTTCTTTAATTTTTTCTTTTATTTTGTTTTATATTTGTGTTGTACATAATATTAGGTTGATAGTTTATGTTTGGTCGCCGCTCATTATCACTGCCTATTTTTCCGTGCGACCTAGATCTAGAGCGTACTCTTAGACAACAAAGAACCGCAAGGAACTTAGATCTAAGAGTACCTAATATAGAACACATGGCTGAAGAGAATAGGGCTATTTTATTGAGGGATCATTATGTTCCCTCCACTTACACACCCTCTTCATGCTTTCGGTTGCCAAACATCACGGCAACCCAATATGAAATTAAGTCCAGCACTATACAAATGTTACCATCTTTTTACAGACTTAGCAATGAGGATCCTTATAAGCATCTAGACGAAATCATTGATATATGTTCAACTTTGAGATTGCAAAATTTTGATGAGAATGCTTTGAGGATGCGCCTCTTTTCGTTTTCCCTCAAGGATAAAGCCAAACATTGGCTTAATTCCTTGCCTAATGATTCAGTTACTTCTTGGGCTCAAATGCAACAAGAATTCCTTAAGAAGTACTTTCCAATAGGGAAAACGAATCAAATCCGGAAAGCCATAACTGGCTTTTCTCAAATAGATGGTGAATCTTTCCACGAGACGTGGGAAAGAATGAAGGACCTTTTACGAAAGTGTCCGCACCATGCTGTCCCCAAGTGGCAGCAAGTCCAATGCTTCTATGATGGCTTAACTGAGCCTCATAGGCAAATGGTCGATGCCTCATGTGGAGGCACATTCATGTTGAAGAGCGAAGATGATGCATGGACTCTTTTTAAAAATCTTGGTGAAAACTCTTTACACCATGCATCATCCGGTCGTAGGGCACCTCCTGCCAAACAAAAGCATGAAGGTCTTTTCGAAGTGAGTCATTCCTCTGAGGTTACCTCTAAAGTGGATGCTCTCTCTCGGAAAATTGACCAGATCATGGCAGCTGGCTTTGTTCCTACGCTTGTAGCTCCCATCTCAACTCCACCTGAGGCATGTTCATTCTACTCTAATCCATCGCACCAGGTGAAGGATTGTCCTATCATTGGGCAATTCTCTAAAGTTCATCCCGAGCAGGTGAACGCAGCATTCTCTAGACCGGGTAATGATCCTTATTCCAATTCATATAACCTGGGATGGAGAAATCATCCTAATTTTTCTTGGCGAGCCCCAACTCCGGGAAATCAAGGACCTGTTGGAGGATTGCAAAATCAGGCACATTCGATGCCTCCTCATCAATCTTTCAATCAGTCCTCCAACTACCGACCCCCTCAGCATCAATTTCAGTCAGCCCCTCCTCCTAGGAATTTTGCCTTTGAGGATAAGGTTTTGACTGCTCTTGGCAATCTTGAGGCCAATACTCAATTGCTGAACTCCCATTCCCACTCCATCGCCAAGCTGGAAGGTCAAGTTGGCCAGCTGGCGAATGCGCTTAATCAGAGGAAGGAAGGGAAGCTGCCCTCCCAACCAGTTGCCAACCCTAAGGGACAATATATGGTCAATGGAAGCGCTTCTGATAGCGTTCCTCACGAACAAATCCAGACAGTCACTACGTTGAGGAGCGGCCGAGTGGTCGATAACAAGGTTGGGCTGAAGGCCCCAGAGAAGGATGATTCCCCCGTTAATCCAAATCCGCCCATCGGCAGTCCAACCTTTGAGACGTCTTCTGAGCCTAAAGCTCCATTCCCTGAACGTCTCAAAGGGCCTCCTTGTGCTTTGAAGCAAGGAGAAAAATACCAAGAGATGATGGATATTTTCAAACAAGTTCAAATCAATATTCCCATCATCGATGCCATCCGACAGATCCCATCTTACGCCAAATTTTTGAAGGATTTATGTACTCAGAAGCGTAGGATGAGGACTCGTAGTCCTGAAAAAATTATCTTGACCGAGCAGGTCAGTTCACTTATTCAACACACTGTTCCTACCATCAAGGACCCTGGTGCTCCTACCATTCCTTGCATTATTGGAGACCATGCTGTTGATAAAGCCCTTCTTGATCTGGGTGCAGGTGTGAATTTGCTGCCCTTCTCGGTTTATACGCAGTTAGGACTAGGAGAGCTGAAACCCACGACGGTTGTCTTACAACTTGCAGACAGATCCGTTAAGAAACCTCGTGGGATAATTGAAGATGTCATCATCCGAGTGGACAAGTTCTACTTTCCAGTAGACTACATAGTTCTTGATACAGAGCCTGTCCCTGATCCCGCCAAACTGATTCCCGTCATCCTCGGCCGTCCTTTCTTAGCTACGGCTAATGCATGCATTAATTGCAAAACCGGGGAGATGGAAGTGACTTTTGGGAATATGAAGGTGAAGTTAAACATCTTTAATGCTTTCCAGCACCCGTCAAATGCGGAGGAGTGTTTCTTTGTAGATCAGATTGAAGAAACCATAGAAGATTCACTCCCTCAATTGTTGAGTCGTGACCCATTGGAGGTGTGCCTGACTCATTTTGATATAGAGGACTTCGACACGGAGCAATATGTTGGCGAGGTTAATTCCCTCCTTGACATTGCGGCCGCAACAGACTTTCCTTCTTGGAGAGTGCCTAAGGAGCCCTTACCACTTACATCAGGCATTCCTCCCGTTTCTTCCCTCATCAACCCACCAAAGCTTGAGCTAAAACAGCTACCATCAAAACTCAAGTACGCCTTCTTAGGACTTAATGATACTCTTCCGGTCATCATTACATCAGATTTACTTAAGGACCAAGAGAGTAGATTATTGGATGTTCTAAAGGAACATAAGGAGGCTATTGGTTGGAGTGTTAGGGATCTTAAGGGGATTGACCCCTCCATTTGTATGCATCGCATTCATTTGGAGGATAACGCTAAGCCCTCTCGTGAGGCGCAACGTCGATTGAATCCCACGATGAAGAACGTGGTCATGACTGAAGTAGTAAAACTGCTAGATGCGGGCATCATTTACCCCATCTTAGACAGTAAATGGGTGAGTCCCATTCAGGTGGTACCTAAAAAGTCAGGTATCACCGTTGTTGAGAATTCGGTAGGTGATTTAATTCCTCAACGTACGACCACAGGATGGTGTGTCTGTATAGACTACCGGAAGCTGAATTCATCTACTAGGAAGGATCATTTTCCATTGCCATTTATTGATCAAATCCTAGATCGTCTTGCCGGCCAGAGTTATTACTGTTTCCTGGATGGATATTCAGGATACAATCAAGTTGCCGTCGATCCGCAAGACCAAGAAAAGACGACCTTCACCTGTCCCTTTGGTACTTTTGCTTATAGGCGCATGCCCTTTGGGTTGTGAAATGCACCCGCCACTTTTCAAAGGTGCATGATGTCTATCTTCTCGGACATGGTGGAGAACTTTTTGGAGGTGTTCATGGACGATTTTCCTGTCTTTGGACCCTCGTTTGATGATTGTCTCCATAACCTTTCTCGTGTTCTTAAACGATGCAAGGAGACAAATCTAATTTTGAGTTGGGAGAAGAGCCATTTCATGGTTCAAGAGGGAATAGTTTTGGGGCACATAGTGTCCAAGAGAGGACTTGAGGTTGACAGAGCGAAGGTGGAGCTGATTTCAAAACTTCCACCACCTACCACGGTGAAGCAAATTCGCTTATTTCTCGGACATGCCGGCTTTTATCGCCGCTTCATCAAGGATTTCAGTAAGATTTCAAGACCCTTGTGCAATCTTCTTGCCAAGGAGACTCCATTTAATTTCGATGAAGCATGTCTTAAGGCATTCGAGACACTCCGATCACTTCTATCCTCCACCCCTATCATGAAGACCCCTGATTGGTCTCTCTCATTCGAGATAATGTGTGATGCATCCGACTATGCCGTCAGTGCAGTTTTGGGACAGCGTGAGGACAAGCTCCCTCACGCTATTTATTATGCTAGCAAAACCTTGATGGACGCTCAAGTGAATTATACTACTACAAAAAAGGAGTTGCTAGCCGTTGTATTTGCCTTGGACAAATTCCACTCTTATCTTTTAGGGTCCAAGGTAATAATTTACTCTGACCATGCCGCTCTTAGGCATCTGATGGCTAAACGGGAAACAAAGCCCTGTTTGATAAGATGGATTCTCTTGCTTCAAGAATTCGATTTGGAGATTAGAGATAAGAAGGGATCTGATAATGTTGTTGCTGACCATCTTTCTCGCATTTCTGTCGAGTCTTCTCTCATTCCAGTTCATGATTCCTTCCCGGATGAGCAACTGTTTGAGATCACTACGAAAGAAGTCCCATGGTACGCTGACATCGTTAATTACCTAGCAATAGGTAAGATTCCTTTTCATTGGACAAAGCAAGCAAGAGACCGCTTCTTCAAGCAAGTCCGATCCTATTTTTGGGAGGACCCTGAGCTTTTCAAATGTTGTGCTGATCAGATCATTCACCGTTGTGTACCTCAGGACGAAGTGCAGAGTGTCCTCTCTTTTTGCCACACATTGGCTTGTGGAGGACATTTTAGTGCTAATAGGACCGCGGCAAAGGTCTTGCAAAGTGGATTCTACTGGCCATCCTTATTCAAGGATGCCAATCAATACTGTCGGGCGTGTGATAGATGTCAGCGCCTTGGTACATTGTCCAGAAGGGACATGATGCCTCTAAACCCCATCTTGATAGTCGAAATATTTGATGTGTGGGGGATAGACTTCATGGGACCTTTTCCGCCCTCTTTCGGATTTGAGTATATTTTGGTGGCGGTGGACTATGTGTCCAAGTGGATAGAGGCTGTGGCTACCAGAACCAACGACCATAAAGTTGTGATCAAATTCATCCAAACCAATATCTTCAGTCGTTTTGGTACCCCTCGAGCAATCATCAATGACAGAGGGAAGCATTTCTGTAATAGGTTTATGAAAACCTCACTCCTCAAATACTCCGTCACTCACAAGGTTGCCACGCCCTACCACCCTCAGACAAGTGGCCAGGTGGAATTATCTAATCGGGAGATTAAGTGGATATTAGAGAAAATGGTTAGGCCTGATCGCAAGGATTGGTCCTTGCGACCTAATGATGCACTGTGGGCATACCATATAGCATTCAAAACACCGATTGGCATGTCGCCATACCGGTTGGTTTATGGCAAGGCATGCCATCTCCCTGTTGAACTTGAGCACAAGGCCTGGTGGGCCGTAAAGACTTTCAATTTCGATATGCAATCAACGGGTTCCCACCGGAGATTACAGTTAAGCGAGCTTGAAGAGCTACGTAACGATGCTTACGAAACTGCCCGGATGTACAAAGTAAAAACAAAAGCATTTCATGATAAACACATCCGGCTTAAAACTTTCGTCCCCGATCAAAAGGTATGGCTATACAATTCCAAACTTAGCCTATTTCCTGGTAAGCTCCGTTCGAGATGGGATGGCCCATTTATTGTTACATCAGTATTCCCTCACGGAGCAGTCGAGCTAAGAGACCCGAAGAATGGCCAAACTTTTAAGGTCAATGGTCAGTGACTGAAACCCTATGTCCAGGGTATTGAGCGTACGAAAGATGTGGATTCCATCGATATGAGGGATCCCATCTATTTGGAATGATTTATTAAGGCATTTTGGTATACTACCATTTTTGAAATCCTGTGCATTTATGGAGGGATCGATCGTAAGGATTTTAGGATCGATCGTAGCAAGCAGGGATCGATCCCAGTCTACAATCGATCCCAGGGAGAAAGGGATCGATCGTAATCGTGCAGAGGGTCACGTGACCATTTTAATTACCCCTCTGCACCCTAAAACCCTCATTTCTCTCTTCTCATTTTCCAGGAGCCGTGACCTGCGCCGTTTCCTCCCAAACCCTTGATTTTTCAACAGGTAAATCCACCATTTTTCTTTGATTAAACTTTAATTTTCTTTTAGATTATTGTTCCTTAGATCTTTTCTTGCATTCCCATCTGATTACTTCTCAAAAATTTTTGGTTTTGGTATCCTTGGTATGTGGCACGGCAGGTGTTTGTGAAAAGTCCCCAACCCAAAATTTTTCAATGTCTTGTACCAGTTCTTCCTCCAACCGAGCCCCAGGTTTTTTGAGTGAGTTCCATAACACTCGTTGGCAGCATCACGAGCTCAACCCAGAAACCCGCTTTGATATTGTGGGTCCATTCCGTGAAGACGAAGACGCCAATTGGGCACGCAAACAGTTTAGGCGAAGGCACTTGATGCCCTTGCTACAGCCAGCCCATGAGTTTTTCCACCCCCGCTTCGTCCGACTGTTTTACCAAAATATGACATTCGATTCGGACAAGCTCGGGGTATTGGCTTCGACTGTTATGGTAGTTGAGATGGAAATAACCATTAGGGATATTGTTGAGGCAACGGGCTGCCCCCATGAGTGCCCTTCTGATAAATTCATTGATCCTGCTCCTGAGGCTGATTTGCACTACATTATTCAGGACATGTGTGATGGGGAATATGCTGACTCAAGGAGGAATTGTGCTGCGAAGTCAAAATTGCCTTCGAGGCTTTGGTTGGTGGATACAGTTCTGAAGCGTAATGTGTATACGTTCAGACACAAAACCCATCGGATTGGTGACTTGCTAGCTGCCCTGTTCGCCTTTCACAAGAAATACTGGTTCTCAGCACCCCAGCTCATCTGGAAGCAAATGTTCAAGTGTTGGGAAGACAAGGTTGACAAGGGCTTGATTGGTCCCAACCGGCCAGCTCTACCATTCCCATTTTTGGTCACCAAGCTCGTTCTTAGCAAGGGCCTAACACTTTCGGACATAGACTTTCTCACTTACGAGTCCCTGATGTTTGGCTACAACCAATGGACATTGAGCATATCTCACCTGCCTAGGCGAGATCCTGTGGGTGCACCAGATGCTGAGATGGAGGACGCAGCTGCTACAGATCAGCCAGCTGCTGAGGCTCAGCCTGCTACTGAGATGGCTGAGGGAGAGTCATCTACTCAAGGGAGAGTTCCACTGTCACACACAGAGTATGAGTTACTTCAAGCGGAACTCGAGAAGATACACAAGAGGCAAGAGGACTTCGAGAAGAGGATGGGAGACACACTTCAGGATATTTTGAGTCGTCTCCCACCTGCCCCACCTGCCCCATGATTTCCTTTATGTTTTATGTATTGTGGCATTGTATTTTGATATAAGCACATTGTGTTTTACTTTGATAACATCTTCTGAAACAATGTACTATTTCAATGCCATTTTTGATAAGGAACATGTGTTATGAGCTTTATTTTGGGAATGCAAGAATTCTTTGGTTTTGATAATTATTTCATTTATTGTATTATATTTGCTTGCTTGTTATTTTTGGTTTTTAGTTTTGTTTTTCAAGATAAGTGTTTTTGAGTCTAAGTTTGGGGGTATGCACAGAGCCATACCTCCCCATTAAGGTTTTTCTTTATCCCTTCGTTTTCCATTCATTATACATACACATTGGGGACAATGTGTGAATTAAGTTTGGGGGTATGGATAAACAGACAATATAGACACTTATTCATTTGTTCATAAAATGTTTATCAAATTTTTTCTTTTCTTTTGTAAATACATGTGTTGTACATACATGTTTTGTAAATACATGTTCATATTATCCCTTAGAATTTTGTTGATCTTCAACTTTGATTTACATTTCATTGGTGAGCTTAAGAGAATGAACACATGATCATGTAATTAGGAAATCAAAATCTTTGTACTTACTTGTGGCTTTTGAGAATTCAGTTGTTTCACATTGACATATCACGAGCACATTGGCATGTGGATTGTGAGGTATGAGCTCTAATGACAACATGCGTGTTTTCAATACTTCTGATGCAACTGTATTACTTGTTAGATGGATGACCTGGGCTATAAAAATATATGAAAATAATAATAATAATAATAATAATAATAATAATAATAATAATAATAATAATAATTAAAATAAAATATATAATAATAATAATATAATAATAATAATGATGATGACTGTGTAAATATTGTTTAAAAGCTTCACTGAGTAACCGGACATCTTGCCTCATTAAGCATTGATTGTTCGCGTCAAAGAAGTGAGGCTGTTTGATTAAAACAGCTAGTTTGTCTTTGTAGCCTAGTTAACTCGAGAATATAGCCCCTACGGATGTCTTTACATCTAGTACCCTAAAACCATCTGATTTGGGAGTCATTGGCTTAACACTCGTTACATGGGTTAACTAGATGCTTAATAGAGTTAAGCTAACAGCTGTGTAAATATAATAAATATCGGTAATTAGTAACCATGCCCCGGTTATTTCATTTGATATTGTAATGCAGTGAATTTTGAGGTATTGCGCCAATTGTGTTGACGATTATTTTGAAAACCTCATGTCTGTGTGCTGATTGCACTTTACACCAGTTGAAACATTCATAAAATCTTAGCTAGCCATCGGTAAGTAATCATATTTTGTAAATCCTGAGTTGCTGTGAACATGGAGTTTGTTAGTTTAAGCTTACTGACATGCGAACCATTGTTTTTTATGATGCAATATTCCTAATGATAATTTGACCATGCACAATGTTTGTGGGTAACATTTCTGTAAACCCTCACGAGATTTCACTCATCCGCTAGGTATGCCTAGGGGTTTAAAAGGCTTGTTGCATGTGTTAAATGCAATCGTGTTTCCTACGACAAAGGAGGTAGCATAGTTGTTCATATTTGTTTCTTTTATGTAATGCTAAGGGACTAGCATTATGTAAGTTTGGGGGTGTGATAAGTGCTGAATATTATACATTCAAGCCCCTTAACTCGCATGTGTTATACCTTAGTTTGTGTTATTATTTAATATTTTTGTTGTTTAGTGTTGTCTTATTTTTAGGTCTTAAATGGAAGTACATGCAAATCTTAAACATTGAGCCTAAAAAGACAACAAAGGGAAGCTGAAGAGCTGAGGAGAAGCCCTAGGATCGATCGCAGACTACCAGGGATCGATCGTACCATCTGGGGATCGATCGTAGCCTAGGATCGATCGTAGAAAGCAGGGATCGATCCCCATCGGAGCTTCCAAAACATGAACAGCTGTTTGACAGCTAATAGCGGTAGGGATCTTTCTTGGTCCAAAATTGCGGCTTGCCAGCACATTGTGGGCGCCGAAATCACCTCTCAGAAGACTCCTAGCAGCTGGAACCTTAGATCTTTGGCTTGATCTTTCCTTAAGAAAGATCAAGCCTCATTTTTCTATATATTGTATTTTTGGTCCGAGAATGGCCAGAAGCTTAGCTTAGTTTCATTCCAGAATTGTTTTAGCTTTGTTTTTGCTTTGCTTTTACTTCTGGATAGTAGGTGGAACTCATCTTATAGTACTTGGTTTCCTTAAGAAGTGGTTCTCTCCAATTCAATGGAGATTCCCATTTTCTTCATGAAGAACTAAACCTTTTATAAGGTTTTGATGGAATTCATTCCAAGTACTATGGGGTGATCATGTTTAGCTAGGATCTTACTCATTTGGTATAATGATTGTGAAGCCAAAGATGTTGTTCTTCATGTGATATCCATTTGAGTAATATTACCTTTTCTTGTCTATGAGAAAGTGTGTTGCTTGATTGATTACTTAGGCTTTACAATGGTACTTTTTGACATGTTTTATGAGGGTTTGATGGGGTATGCTAGGGACTACGATTCAATCCACATGTAGTTTAATTTAGTTAAGTGGAAGGTTTAGTTGAAACCTAAGATGCTCCATGCTTTTCCCATGAATTGTGTAAGCTTTGAGAGGGGTGTATATTGCATGCTAGGGAACTTTGATTATCTCACATTTAGATTGTAGGTGGGTGGTTAGAGTGTAACTATGATGCCTTATTATTCCCTTTAAAAAGGACTTTCATGAAGAGTAGTTGCAAGGGTTGACACCCTTTGCACTCTCACTTTATACCTTTGACAAAAGATCCATGCTAGATGTTGTTCTCTTGTAGTATGAGGAATGGATGAAGTCAATCCCTTATACTCTCCCTATTCCCTTTATCTTTAATTGATTGTTGTAGTTTATGTTGAGTAGTGGTTAAAGGATATCAAAATTCTTGTTTTTGATAAGTTAAGTTAGAAGTGATCTTGGGAATTTCATAATAAAACAACCAATACAATCCCTGCGGATCGATAACCTCAATATAGACCTATCTACAAAGATTCGTTCAATTGCGAGTGTTTATAAATTTAAACTTGATTTTTAAGCGCGATCATCACCCTTCTGACATTGAGGATTACGATTCCGATGTTAGAAATGATGATCGGGACCTACAATGATCAATGCACTAGGGTTTGAGTAAAACCCCAAGAGAAATAATGGAGAGAATGGCGGGAGAGAGAAGAGAAATTTTGAGAAAATCGACTGAGGATCGAAGCTCAGCTATATATATGATTCAGCCAGTCGAATGGGTAAGTTGAGCTAATCGAACGGCTCACTCACAGAAGGACCCTGAAAATTGCAAAAACCATGCTACCAGTCGAACGGATTTTAACCGATTGGACGATAATTGGAACGAACAACTCTGTCCAATTTCCAAAATGGTCTGGTAGAACGGCCATTGAAACGGACGCCCCTGGACCTCACTTCTAATTTTCTAAGTTGTTCCGGTCGACTGCCACTTAGAACAGCTATTGGAACGAACACAAGCACACCTGCACTTGCTCTAAATCCCCTTCGGCCCCTAGCCTAACCTCAAGATGTTTTCGGGGGTAGATTGATCGAGATGGAGGGATGGGGGGAGGGACGAATTGAAGCGACACAAGGCTGAATCTCAGTGGATTGTGGCAGCAAGGCCACTCTGCCACTTACAATACCCTGTCGCGTATTTAAGTCGTCTGTAAAGGATTCTACCTGCCGCTAAGTGGAAATTGTACATAATGGTGGCCCGCGCAGCTAGTCTGCCGTGAGGGCTTCACCAACAACACATGCCTCTGGGGGCTAAGGCCCCTACTGCAGGTTGGCAATCGGGAGACTAGCGCACGTTTCGCTTCTAGCCCAGATTCTAACTTAGAGGCGTTCAGTCATAATCCAAGGCAGGGTAGCTTCGCGCTACTGGCTTTTAAACCAAGCGCGATGACCAATTGTGCGAATCAACGATTCGTCTCGTACTAGGTCGAATTACTATTGCGACACTGTCATCAGTAGGGTAAAACTAACGTCTAAACCCAGCTCACATTCCTTATTGGTGGGTGAACAATCCAACACTTGGTGAATTCTGCTTCACAATGATAGGAAGAGCCGACATCTAAGGATTAAAAAGCAACGTCGCTATGAACACTTGGCTGCCACAAGCTAGTTATCCCTATGGTAACATTTCTGACACCTCTAGCTTCAAATTTTGAAGGTCTAAAGGATCGATAGGCCACGTTTTCACGGTTCGTATTCGTGACACCGAGATTCAGGATTGTAGCTTCAATCTCAGTGGATTCTGACACCTCTAGCTTCCAGTAATTTTTTGTTTCTTCGAACTAAGATCTTAATTCACTGATGAATTTTATATGTTCTACTATGTATCTTTTTTTTGAGCGTTTACAAAGATTACAGAAAAAATTCGAGCACTAAGGGTTGAGGTTCCAACAGCTGAACCTGACATTGAGAATCAGTGTTCAAGTCACAAAGGTCTTAACCTCTTGGCGCACGAACCTGACATGCTGAGCTAGAACTCAAAGATTGGAGACCCGACCTCCTGGAGTTAAAGCTCAAAGATTGAGAATCAATGTTCTAGTCATAGAGGTCTTAACCTCTTGGCGCACAAATTTGACGTTGAGAATCAGTGTTCTAGTCACAGAGATCTTAACCTCTTGGCGTACAAACTTGACATTAAGAATCAATGTTCTAATCACAGGGGTCTTTCCTCTTGGCGCACGAACCTGACATTGAGAATCAGTGTTCTAGTCACAGAGGTCTTAACCTCTTGGCGCACAAACTTGACATGCCGAACCGAAACCCAAGCTCGAAGACCCAACTCCCTGGAGCTCAAGCTTAAAGATTGAGAATCAGTGTTCTAGTCACAGAGGTCTTAACCTCTTGGCTCACGAACCTGACATTGAGAATCAGTATTCTAGTCACAGAGGTCTTAACCTCTTGGAGCACGAACCTGACATTGAGAATTAGAGTTCTAGTCACAGAGGTCTTAAGCTCTTGGTGCACGAACCTGACATGCTGAACCGGAGTACAAAGCTTAAAGAATAAAGGTCGCATTCCAGCCGTGGAGGATCACAACCTTCTCAACGCGCAAGCTTAACACAAAAGCGAAAGAGGGTCCAAAAGCGCACAAGCTGGCCAACCCCGACTATAGCGCATATGGGAAAAACGAGGTAAGAAAAAAAACTTGATACTTCGTACTGCCCTTAACAGCGTGAATGAATGTCGCGTTTAGATGGTGTTTAAAAAAAGAAGAAAACATCACAATAGCTTCTTTCATTCCAAACAAAGGGGGGAAGATGCATAACAGGATCGTTATACACAAGCAAGGGACTTGAATGTCTTCCTTTCAAAAAAAAAAAGAGAGAACAACCAAAACGGAGAATAAGCCTAAACAAGGGCAACAATACGACTAAACTCTGGGTCACCAACCCTTACAAAAAGCGAGGACGCAACCCCCGCTTTAGTCCTCATCAGAGGAAGTGTCACCGCCGGAAATCCAGACCTTCCACCCAAACTCGGAGGCTAATGCGTGACGCCGAGTGCGTAGCTTCTGGCGCATGGGAGCAAGCTACCCTTGGAGGCAGTTGACTTCCACTTCCATGTGAGCGACCTGATTTTCCAAATGACCAAGCCTTCTTCCCTGGAAGAAATCATGGTTCCTCGTCTGATCGAGCGTAAAGATAGCCTTCACCCGCTCCACACTGGGCCCTACCCTAGAAAAGGCCTGAAGAGCCTCCCTCTCCTCAACTGAACAGAAGGCTCCACCCATGTCAGGAGAAGGATGACCATCATCATCCTCCGTAACCCCACTACCGCCTACACTAGTGCCACGGTTCTCCTCCTCACCCGTCGGGTTTGGCGGAGCTTCCACTTCCCCCTCCTCTAGAAGGCCGAGCGCCACGCCCGGAACAAAGAAAGGGTCACTCCTTGAGTGACCAGAAGACTCAGAAAGATGGTTGTCGGACAAAGAGTCCAAATTCTGTATCCTCCCAACCAATGCTGGGGGGTTGGCTCTCGCAACCCCAACCCGGCCTCAGATCCAGTTGCTTTGACGAGAACCCGGTAGAGCCTGGGGAGCCTGAACCCTTCGTGGTCCTCTCCTGTGCACATTACCGTCCATTATGTTAGATCTCAAAAGCAAGTAGGCAAAACACTTGTGGTGTATGAGGAAAAATGAAGTACAATGGCGAAGAAAAGGAGATGCAGAGCTCCCCTTAAATAGGCTCGCTGGGTTTAGAATGCTCAAAAGGTGAGTCTCTTAGAAAACCCCACCGTCATTTATTGCACAACCTGTAGCCACTAATGCCTCAAACGAGGCCCTTCTGATTCCCAAAAAAGAAAACGAAACAAAGTTTCTCTCTAGCAAAGCGCGAAAGAGCTTGGGTGATGCCCTAAACTGCGCTGGCCAGAACTTTAAAAAAAAAAAAATGAATGATGAAATAGAGTCAAAGAATCTCATTATGAGGACCAGACTCAATCACTCCTAGTGGGCCCCTCAAATTTTTGGGCCCAAACTAGTACAAAAGCAACCGAAGTACTAAAACAACAGTAAGTCAATTTTTCTTAATTAACTCAAGAAGTTTGAATTACAAGTGGTATACACAATTACGAAGGGGGAACACCCCCGCTGCTACTAGGTGCGGCCCCATCCCATCTCCAACCTCTTTACGAGGTGCTTCCTTAGATAACAGACAAACCACAACTGGGAGCATCCGACAGTTCTTCCAGCCAGATCATTTTAAGCTCGTCCAAGGCTTTAGGATCGGGCTCAACGTCATGGACGGTGATAGTGGGTACCCGGTCCTGCAATTCCTTATTCGTCTCGACTGCTCAGAAGGTCTCAAACTCGTGAACCCAAGTACGGTTCCTAACCTTATAAACTTGCCCGAGTTGGTGTTTGTACTTCCTCGCCCTTTCGGTCTCCTCATGATGCTTCTACAAGTGTCACTGTGACATGGCAGTGGCAAAGCTTTCCCGTACTCAAAGGTCAGCAACTTCCTTGTCCAAAACCGTAATTTTCTCAGTTTCCATCAAGAGGAGGCTTTGGGTTTCCTCCAGCTCCTTCCGAATAGAATTACGTTCGGTTTCTATAAAAGAGAAGTTTCGCGACAAGTTCGCTACTTCCGCTTTATACCCTGTGATGAGCTGTTTTTGCTCATCAACAATCCCCTGCAACACGACGAACGAGCGGATAATTCAGACTCCACTCACGCCGCCCTCGCAAGTTTAGCTTAAAGGTCGGCCGTGGTGCCCTCAAGTTCAGACTTGGCCATATCGAGCCTAAGAACTTCGAAGGTCAATTCGTCAATCTTCAGTTCCCCAACCTCAACTGCCGAACGAAGTTGATCATATTCCGAAGATCTTTCCTCCAAGACTTCCTACTTCCTCAGAGCTTCAGAAAGCTCTTTATCACGGTTTGCTAACCTTCTTGCTAACTCAAGGTTCTGGGCCTCCAGAACCGCAATCAAAGACCGAGCCTTTGAAAGGTCGTTTTCCCGAACCCCCAATTTTCTCTTCAACTCAATGAAGAGGTCCTAGCTAGAACACAGGTGCTTGCCAAGCAAATCCGCGGCGACCAAAGAATCCTACAGAAATGAATAAAGTTAATAAAGGACCCAAATCACATAAATCAAACTAGAGCTCCAGCAAAAAAAAAAAAAAAACAGTACTTTGTATCTCAATTTGGTGACAGAGAGTAAAGACTGGATCTCCCTGAGATCCGACCATTCCCCACCATGTAGGGCCACTTGAGGGAGTAGTCCCTGGCAACCCAGCCTGCTTAGGCACCCAGCTTCCGGGATGACGATCGTGAAGGACCCCAGAGCCTAAGTCCGAAAGCTTGGACTTATCCTGAATGTCGGGAGGATCCCGAACCTCAGAGGAAACGGCCTCTTTGCCCAAGGCAATATCCACCATGACAGGTTCAGCTTCCTCCAGATTGGAAGCGCCACAACGCCCTCAACCTCGGGGATGGTATCCACCCCAATCGCGAACAATGCCCATTTCAACCTCCCCAGAAGCAAAGACTAGTTCAACTGCCTCCGTATGAGTGACGGTTTCGCTTGCCAATGCTGGCAAAGTGGGAGGCGGCAGAACTGGACCTCCTCTTCCCTCTTCACTGGGAGGTGTTCCTTTGGGGGCTGGTTTCGAGCTGACCCCCCTAAGAATGAGTTTAACATTTCGAGCCAAACCCTTCAGGGGGTTTTCTTCAAGAAACTTCGCGAACTCGGATTTCTCCACCCCCTTTCACTTAGGGGATGGGGAAAAATCCTTATCCACTGATTCTTTCGGAGTTTTCCTCTAAGATGCCCAAGGCCTCATTGCAAGAGGAACTTCATCCTCGTCCTTAGCTAGAATGTCGTCCAGAATGATTGGACCCTCCGCGACGGGAAAGGCTTGCCCCTCTTTTGAGCTTTCCTCTCTTGATGAAGCCAACGAAACTGACCCTTCAGCAGAAGAGGTGGATGGTTCGGTTTCTTCAACAGGTGCGAGGTCCATTTCTTGAGACCTTGTTTGTCGAGCCTGACGCTCGGTTTTCCCTTTCTTTTCTAGCCCAAAGAGCACATCGGGAACCCTGGCCATTCCTGCGCATCTATGCTTAGAATAGCCCAAATACTTCTGCAAAAAGACTGGGCGAAGCAAGAATCCCATATTCAATTCTTCACTTTTTGCCTTCAGAGTCCACGAGGACCAAGCAACCATCCAGTTGACCCTATCCTGTTAGACTGCCGTCAATTTTGATTTTGGAAACTTCTCTAATGTTATTTCCCTCCATTGGCAAGGAACGCGAATTTCAGGCAGACGGCCCCGCAGAATATTGGGAAGCTCACATCCAACCCAGAGACAAAAAAGAAAGAAGTCTCGAAAATGGGGTTACTACTCCAAGTACTAGGAGTCGAAAAGAACCTTCTGTTCTGAGGCTGAAGGGTCCAAGTGTGGCCATACTTGACCAGAGCAAATAAGTTCAAAAATTCCAGCCCAGAAAGATGGATGCCTTCCCCCAGAACCATTGGCCATGCCACACAGCAAGTGAGAACATTCTGCCACCCATTCGGCTTCAATTGGGTCGACATCATCCCTAGAATGTGCAAAATTTCATGAACCACAAAAGGGAAAGGGAGATTGAGCCCGACCTTAAGGGCCTTCTCAAAGATGCACACCTCATTCTCGAGAACGTTCCCATCGATGCCTTCGTTCGACTCAGGAATCCGAATACCCACATCGCTTGGGATCTCGTAAGCTTCCCTCAGCCTCTTGGTGTCCTCTGACTTTAGAGAGGATTGCCATTTCGAAGGGGCGCCAGAAGTGCCAAGTCTTGACAACTTCGTCATGGAATTCGAAAGAAAAGTTATGAATCGAAGGTGCAGAGCGTGAGATCTCTTGCAGTAAAAACCAAAGAAGATACAATAACAAGAAAGAACCCTCAAAGGAAAAGATAAGATGGAATCTTCTCCACATGGACGTACTTATACACGTCAGAATAAATGCGTCTTGGAAACGCGTGGAAGAGGAGCAGACATGTGGAGCTATTCAGGAGGGGAGAGCGACATCCGGGACGCCACGGAGAACGAACCGGCGGAATATTAATTGTCGGCTCTCTTCATAATGGGAAAAAACCCTCCCGCCATTCTCAATGCATAACGCGAGGGGTTTGGGGGGGGGGGGGGGTAATTGTAGGGAACTGGGCCTGAAAAGGTAAAAGCCCAATTCCTGCCTACCGGTCCAGTTGGCAAAGAAAGATCCAAGTCCAGATGAGGATCGGCCGAACTTCCATGGTTCAATAACACCCTCTGAGGACCGAACCAACTCTAATTCGGTTCCTAACAGAAAGCTATAATGGATCTTGATGAAGAAAGAACAAGGTCTATTAAAGCATGCATTTAAGGAAGCCGACCTCGAGTCACGCCCTCGCGTGTCCCCAAGACACGCCAGCTTCAGGGACGCGATTGATGTGACCTTCAAACTGAGGCTTAGACATCGTGAACCAATACTTGTCCAACACCTAGCATGACTTTGACTAGCCTGTATGGGCACGGGTGAAAAAGAGGTAACCAAGGGGCCCACTGCATGGAGCTCATTAAATGAGCCTCGAGGAGCACGTCGACGAATATAAGGAAAAGGGTAGCACGCCAAACAGGGAGGTAACATAACAAAATATACTAAGTCAATATTGCGGGAACCAACTCTGAGAAAAAGAATTCACTTAGGCATCGGAGTTATCCCCCGTCGGATACCCCTGACAAGCTCTTGTGTCTGATCTTCCTTTGTTTGCGGATACACGTGTCATCGGATCAGGAAACTGTCCCAACAGTTTATAATGTAGACTCACATATTTATACTAGTAGAAAACTTAAAAAGAAAGTAATTCTAGTCCTAGTAGAGAAAGTAATCTGAATTCTAGTAGAACAAGTAAACATAATCCTTAGTAAAGAAAGAATAATAATTACAAATCTTAGTAGAAAAAGTAAACATAATCCTAGTAAGAAAAACAATTACAATCTTATAAAGAAAATAAATAAAGTTGTAAGAAGAAATAAAAAAGTAAAATCTTTATTATTATTTTTTTCTTTACGGTGAACGTCCTACGTTAATATGTTGAGGTAGCAGATGAGTGATCCTCAACTATGCGCCCTTCCTTGGTTCATAGTCCGAGGGTGGACCAAGCTAATTTGAACATATTTGGGGTTCGTATAAAGCCAACTGATTTGGAGTTCACATACGGGCAACTAATTTTTCAAAGGTACTACCAAAAAAAAATTTGTGAAATCTTTTTATTTTAATTTCTTGCTATATTTGATTGTACACGGTGGACCATCCACATCCTGCAAACTTCTTTTAATATGTGAGACGAGTTGGGAATGTTTAACCCAAACGGAAGATCATTCATATAAAACCATTTAGACTTTTTATGTTCTTTATGATTTTTTGGTTTTTTTTTTTTTATCCTTTTCAACGGGTTCAAATTGGGTCAGACTGCAGCCTATGGCTAAAGCTTAAGCCAGTCGTCGCATAAATTAATGAAGAGAAGTAAAAATAAAGTAAGTCTTTATTTTCTTTATTGTGAGAACATACACATATGCAAGCAACTTTAACAAAAAATCAAAATACGGGAATAAATTATCATTACTTTTGATTTAATCGGTAGAATTATATATAATCATACCGATTAAATCAAAAGTAATGATAATTTATTCCTGTATTGTGATTTATATATATATATATATATAAACCAAATTAACCCTCAACAACATCGGTTGAAGAGCAAAGCAGAATCTTTGATTAGTTGATGAGCTGAAAGCCACTTGCGAGCAAAGTTTGGGCTAAAATGTTGTTTGCAGCGTCCGACGGATGAAAACCGTCCCAGAAGACGTACTCTGTTGCATTAGCACAGGTGCCCACTGATTTTGGATTGCATAATATTGCCGTCTCTAGTAAGCCTGTTCCACAGCAAGACCTCCTTGCCTCTGAAAATCCTGTAATCACACAGATTATCAAAATTAATCAATTAATATATATGCAATGAGTCTGGTCATTTAAAGCCTGTTTTGAATTGCATTAAGAGCTTAAAAAGTGTTTTTAGTATTTAAAAAGCCATGTTAAGCAAAAATGGGCTCATCTCATAAAAAAATTTAAAAAACACTTAAAAAAAAACTTATTTGCTCTAAAAAATCCTGAAATTGCGTTTTGAGAAAAACTTGAAAATGAAACTTTATCTAAAAAGCTCTTTCAGGCTTTTTCTATAAACAAAAACTCAATTTTTCAACATAATCCCAAATAGGCTCTTATTTTAATGCCAAAAAGAGATTTTTAGAAGAAAAAAAAAAAAATTCATTTTTAAATTTTTTTTAGGACAAAAATTTCCTACAAACAGGTTTGAAGGAAACTCCTACAAACCCTACAAACTAGTCTTTAAAAATAATATGTGTCTTTAGCATATGAAAAACACATGTTTTTGTTAATAGCATGTACTTCTCATATGTTTTTTTAATAACATTAATAAGAAAGCATATGTTTTTCAAATGTTTAAAGGACACATGTCACATTTAGAGACTGGTTTATAAGAGTTTTCTACAAACCAGTTTATAGGAAATTTCTGTCATTTTTTTTAAAGCAAAAAGTTAAAAAAAAATACTTTTTGAGTTTTTTATCAAACGCGCCAAGTTTTTGTTTAGCATAACTTTTTATGTATTAAAAATATTTTTTAAGCTCTTTAATATAATCTCAAACAGGTTCTCATAACAGTTTGAGATTACATTTAGAAAATAGAGCTTTTAAGCAAAAAACTTCATTTTTAAACTTTTTTCAAAAGTGTGTTTTGCCTATTTTTAGAGTAAAAAGGTCAAAGAAATACTTTTGAGTTTTTTACCAAACATACCAACTTTTTGTTTTGCCACAACTTTTTAAGCTCCTTAACGTAATCCCAAACAAAATCTTAGTAGAGGCTCAATGGGCTTAATTGGCCATGCTAAAATGAATAGTCACTTTCTTTTAGGTGTTTAGGCCAAATTGTTTAATGAGAAATGCTATACAGTCCCACTCTCACACTTTTTGATGTGTTAGTACAAATCATCATTAGATTCAAAATCTAATAGTAATTTTTATTGTCATGTTAAAGAGTGTACACTTGAGAATGTGTGTAGCCAGGGGCGGAGCCAGGAATGTGTCCAAGGAGGAGCGGAAGCGGAACTAAGGGTACGTTTGAAATTACAATTTCATAGACAATAAGTGCAATGTTAAACCAAATCGCAAAAAACAGCATTTTTAAAAATTTTCGATTTGAAAACGCAAAAAATTTGCGTTTTCAAATCGCAGATAAAGGAATTCTTTTTTGAAAACGCAGAATTTTAAAAGTTAAACTGCAATTTTGCCAAACGCTTAACTGCATTTTTAAAAACTTACAAAAACTACTTTTTTTTAAAATCGCTATTTTTAAAATTGCACTTTTTGAAATCGCAATCTCAAATGGACCCTAAAATAATATAATATACTGACAATTTTTTTTTTTGTTCTCTTTATATACTATTTTTTATTATAATATATAAAAGTATAATAATTACAATTCAAAATCTAAATTATAACATAATATATGTATAAAGAAAAACATAGCTATCAAACTTCATAAATATATGTCAAATTGATATATCAGTTCACATGTAGACACTAATACAAAAAAAATTTCAAAAAAAAAACAAATACAAAGTGTCTAAAACGGAATCCTACGCGATTTTAGAGACACAAAATCATCAAGTATCAAATCTGAACTGAAGCTCTCAAAAATTTCCTTCTCAATGTAAATAACTAAATTATTTATAAGAAACTCATTCCTCATTTTGTTACGAAATCTTGTTTTAACAATTTTCATTGATGAAAATGCTCACTCAGTAGTTGCCGTAGACATTTTAGATTTTGAATCAACATCTATTTTCTTAAAAAATACATCAATGTTTTTTACTTGCTCATGATGTAATCTAAAATTTGTTGGAAACCTGAAAATTATTTATTTATTTATTAGTTTTAAGAATTTTCACACTAAAGTTTAACACAAACAACTTAAACAACTCATGGCTAAATGGTAATGACATATATTCTAAATGTCAATACAACTCATAAATAGTTTCCTATTAAATCAAAGCTTCAAACCATAAACAAACATCCACATAAACCATGAGCAAGGGGCCGCGCGTTTGCAGTCTGAATAATTTAAAAAAAAAAAAAAAAAAACCAAGGGGGGTGTCGTTTACAGTCTTAATAATTTTTTTTTCTTTTAAACCAAGGGGAGCATGCAGTGCATAGTGCCTTAAAGATTTTTTTTTTTTAAACCAGGGGGGGCGTGCACTACATAGTACCTTAAAGAAATTTTTTTTTTTACGGGGGGTACGCCCCTACTCAGTCCCCCTGTTAGTCCGCCCCTATGTGTAGCATTTCTCTTATTTAATTAACTCTTTTTTATCCTAAGCTTCCTCACTTAGCTTACACTTACAATTCTTTTACAACTTGCTAACACAAGTTTGCATGTCATTAGAACCACATTAACCACTAAAATAAATTTGACACCTTCCAATCACATGCTTACACGAATCTATAAAACTAATCCACATACCATATGTTGCAGGATCTGTGGAAAAATTTAGAAGAGGTTGGTAGATGTCAAAGACAACCAATATGAGACCAGAAAGGTGATTTTGCAACCTCTGGGATGTGGCATTGAGCTTGTCATTGAAGGAAATTGCATCTTTGTTTAACCTAGCCACACACTCGTTGCCACCCAAGCCAAATATTGTAATGGCTGCTGGCAGGCATCCAATTGGGGGTAGTGTTATCACTCCAATTCTCCTGGCTCCTAGTGCATATAGGCTCTGTCACAAATGTTTATTTAGCAATTAATGCATATTAATTTCTTTATTTCTTAATGCTTACAAATAATATACATTAAAAAAACTAATTTATTATAAGTAAAGTCATCTTAAGTGTTCTAGCATGACATAAAGATAAAAAAAATAATAAAAATAAAAATAAAAATTGAGTATTTGTTAATGTTTTCATTTTTAAAAAAGAAAAAAGTTTTATCAAATAAAGTCATGTTTGTTTGCACTTGAGCGTATATTTTCTTACTCCTTTTTGGGTAAAATATATATAGCATATGGAATTACTATATTATAAACTAAAAAATGGCATAAGTAATATATGGATGAGAAGTGCTGTGAGGAGGGACCTGAATGAAATTTGTATAGAATTGAATGAGATTGTTTGAGAACTGATCAAAAGAATAGGCCTCTTGAAGAAGAGGATCAATATAATAGTTCTGAAGAAAGTCACTGCTCCCGGCACTAACAAGATATATTGCACCAGATATTATTCTTGAAGCATTTGACCTCCCTGCAATTTCCACCAATTTATCCTGGTACTCCCTGTAGTACTCCAGCTGCTGAGTCAATGGGATCGCATGCTAAACCACCAACATCCGTGATATATGTTAAATCATCATTTATTCTAAAAGTTTTTGAAAAAAAAATAAATTTAGTCAACATTTTAATTCTCCAACACATGCGAATTCAAATTCTTTTTTAATAAGTGAGACTTAACACGTAGAATATTTAAATAAAATTAAAAATAAACTATGGAGTCAGGGTTTTAACGCAAAACATTTTGCTCAGATACCATATTAAATTATTACTTATCCTAAAAGCTTAAATATATGAGTAAATTTATAGAATAACTTTTATAGGAACTTGGCACAAACCAAGCTCCTTGTGCCCTCCTATTAGAGGATGACACATCAGTTAGCGTGGAACACCAAATATAATAAATTTGAAGAAAAAAAAAAAACATATTTTTCTTCAACTTATCGTCAAAAACACCCAGATTTTTCTTCGTCTTATGCAGAGCAAACCCTCTTCTTTTATTTTTCACAAGCCTTTTTCTCTTTTGTTTTTCTTCTGCAACAATCGAAAGAAAAAAGAAGGCCTCTGCTTTTTTTGGTTCACGAGAGAAAGAGAGAGGGGGAGGAAGCGGTAGTAGAAGGTGGAAAGGTCCATTTCATCGGGGTGAAGTTTTCTTCTTGTTCCATTTAGGTTTTTATGCTTTAAATCAAAAGAGGACGGAATGGAGGAATGGGAAAAATTTTGAGCTATTTCTTTGTTTTGCCCATTTTGGTGTTGGTATTTTGGTAATTTTGGGTTCAAAATTTTGTGGGTTTTCTCGAGATATTGCTGGGTGTTAAAAGTTTTGAGTTGTGGAACATATTCATGATAATTTTGGGAGATTTTATTGCGGCCAAATGGTCTATTTCAGTTGAATTTGTGTTCTCGCTAAGCAAATAGGGTTTAGGAAAAATTTGGGTGTTTTTGACAATAAGTAAAAGAAAAATTTGATGATTTCGAGTTTATTATATTTAGTGTTTTGCACTGACGCGTCATCATTGAAAAGCATAAAAGGTTTAGTTTGTGCACATTTTTATAAGAATTATTTTCGTAAATTTAATAATTTAATAAATACTTTAACTACATATATCAAATCATAAGATGAGGAAAAAAAAATTTCTTTGTTGGTGTGTTTACATATAGGTCGGCTGTAGCATCAAAATAACCAGAAGATGCTGAAGCAAAGTTTGCACCGATGAGGAGGTTATTTCCGCTGGCTTCTTTGCTAAGATAAGCTAGTGGATAAGAAGTGAAGCCTAGGAATTCAGCTGTAATTAATTAAAAAAAAAAAAAAACAGAAATGAAAAACTCCATTAAAGAAGCAGTAGAAAGCATTAGTATGAATAGAAAAAGTGAGTGAATAGAAAAAAAAAAAAAAAAAATAGAGAAAGTGAGAATGATGAATTACCAGTGTAGTCAGAGGCAAGCTTTCCATTGCAGAACCTCCCGGTTGGTTGTTTAGTGAGAAAGTCTCTTCCATAAGGAGGGAAGTTTGATTTGATAAGGGTGGAGAGGTGGTTATTGTTACCCACATCAAAAACAGAGTCCCCAAATATGAACAATGCAGGAACTGCTGGCTGCCCATCAGCCACAAATACCCCAAGAACCAGAAGAAGAAGAAGAAAGGAAGCCAACAAAGAACTTGAAAGGCCCATATTTAATTAATAATTATATATATATATATAATTTGAGAGAGATAGAGGAGGAGGAGGCTTTGAAGATGGATAGTTCTAGGCTTATTTATAGCAAGTAGTATATATATATAACTGGTTGGAGACCAACCTGTAAACTTTGATCTTAGAATCGTCACAAACACACACTAAGTTTTGTTTAATTATAGGTGTTACCTGTCACTCTCTACGAGAAAGCCTCAACCAAAGAATGTTCTTTTTCTTTTTTTTTTCTTTTTCAATTTTCTGGGAACTATTGGGCTAGGGCCACCTTGGCTATTTACCTCTAACCAAATAATCAATGGCGGGAGGAAAATGTTTCTATAAGGAAAATATAGAAGTTTAGGAATCAACTACCATATCATCATTTGTCAAGGGTGGTACTTAGAGTTTGATTGACATTGTAATTTTGCATATTAAAAGTATGATTTCAAATCAAATCATTGAAAATTTATCATTTGAAAGTGCGTTTTTTTAAATTTCGACGTGATAACATAGAAAAATCTGCATTTTCAAATCACAAGTAAAAATATGTTGTAATTTTTTTAGAATAACTTGTAAATGGGTATATCTGGCAAAGCATTCTCTTTTTTTTTTTAATAGTAATAAAAATTTATTAATTGGTGATATAAAAGTAAAAAGAGTTTTAAATCTTTTGTGAAAAAAAAGTGAAAGAAAATTGCTTGGTAATATGAAGAAATGAGTTATCACCTAAATTGGCAAAAATAAAAATAAGAGGCTAAACAAATAAGTAATGTTATTTAATATACTCATGTGCAATTGCCATACAACTGAATGATGTGACAGTAAAAATTAGTCATTAGATCAACACTTATTAAAAAAAAAAACCCTTCAATTTTGATCCAATAACTAATTTTAACTATCACGTCATTAAACTGTACAAAAGTTTATTAAAGCAATGCTATAGAGAACCATTATTTCTGCACTACATTCATAAAAGTGAAATTGAATGGCATAACTGTAATATAAAGGAGTGACTATTAAATGCAAAATTACAATTATACCATTCAATCTCACTTTTTTAAAATGTAGTGCAAAAATAATGTTTCTCCGTAACATTACTCTAATTATTCCAAACAAATGTTAATTTGCTAGTAAATTCCGTCGGAGTATTCCCTCTCCCTTCCCCATTATTGCGTAGAAAAAAAAAAAAATCGTTGGAGTATCGTGATGAAGTATGTTTGAGCTGTCCTAGCTTCTATGACACTGTCCCCAATATTCATGCTGAAACCCAAATAAAAAAGAGATAATTAAAAACTTAAATTCAACGACAAAATGCTAAAGGTCTGAATTTGTATATTTTATAATATACTTACCTGTGCAGCAGCTCTCCAATCACTGTCACAATTTCTGTGGACAAAATGCTAAAGGTCTGAATTTGAAACATGTCCAGCTGGCCACCGACTTGAAGAGCTCCTAAATCTCTCATGGTTGAGCACTACAATCAATGAAAAAGGATTATATTTTCTTATGAGTAATGGTTTACTGTGATTTCGTGTTCTATTATGTATCTTTTTGTACTGGTTGATGTTGCCTTCCTCCTAATCTGGTGTTAAAAAGTTTTTTTTTTTTTCTTTTTTGAGCTAACTTAAAAGAATAGCTTAACATGAACATGGTCATACTTTAATTATTGGAAACTGGAAAGTTAAGATGACTGCTTTTATATGATCATTGAATTCAATAATATGACCAGATCCTATATGCCGAGATTGGGATCCTCATTTGGTAATTACATCAAGGCCCTTTTGTTTCGACGTATTTTTCGTGTTTTCTAGAACTTGGTGAGGCGTAAAATAATAGTCAACGGAAATCATTTTCAGTTTGAACAAAAAATTTCTTTAATTTCCGTAAAATAGTTTTCTTTTTTTAAAACCGTAAACTATTTTTTAAGTTTGAGCATCACATTCTTAAATTGTCAGACCGCAACTAAAACACCACCAGACCCCATCGGAATCTAGTTGGGACCCGTTCGAGATACTATCGGGACCCACCCGGGACATCGTCAGGACTCAGTTGAGACCCCGCCATGACCCGCCTAGAACATCGCCTGGACCTGGTCGAAACTCGCCCGGGACATCGCCGGGACTTAGTTGGGACCCTGTCATGACCCACCTAGAACATCGCCTGAACTTGGTCGGGACTCGCTCGAGACATTTTTGGGATCCACCAGGAACATGGTCGGAACCCAACCAGGACATCGCTAGGATCCGCCTAGACTCGGTCGGGACCTGCCCGGAACATCGTTGGAACCTAGTCAGGACATTGCCGAGGCCAGCCCGGGACATTTTTGGGACCTGTCCGAGACATTTTTGGGATCCGCTTGGGACATCGTCAGGCCCCGACCGAGACATTGCTGGGACCCGGTCGGGACATCGTTGAGACCCGGTCGGGACCCACCCTGGACATCCTCCGGACTCGCCCATGACATTTTTGTGACCTGCTCGAAACATTGCCTGGACCCCCAACACATTTTCGAAACCCGCCGAGACATTTTCAGGACCTACCCGGACATCCTCGGGACACGCCCAGGACATTTTTTGAGAGACCGCTCGAGACATCTTCAAAACCCAATCGGGACATCGCTGGGACCCAATCGTGACATTTTCGGGACCACCCGGGACATCGTCAAGACTCGCCCAAAACATGGCCGAGACCCACTCGAGACATTGCTGAGACCCGGTTGTGACATTTTTAGTACCCGCCCATGACATCGTCGGAAGCCGGCTGAGACATCATTAGAACCATCGGAACACCGCCGGGACCAAACCGGGACATCGCCGAGATCCAACCAGGACCAGGCAGGGATATTTTTATCATTGGGACTCTCTCGGGACATCATCAGGACCCACCCAGGACATCACTAGGACCCGCCTGGGACATCACCAGAACCCGCCCGGGACATCCCCGGGACCTGATTGGGACACCGCCGGGACCCAACCAAGACATTGCGGGGACTCGACCGGGACTAGCCAAGGACATTTTCGAGACCCGACCGGGACTAGCCAAAGACATTTTCGAGACCCGACCGGGACATCGCCAAGATCTAGTCGGGATATCGCCGAAACCCAACCGGACCTGGCTAGGACCTAAGACACCGTCGAGACATCGTCGGAACCAGGTTAGGAAATCGTCGGGACCCACCAAGGACAATTTATATTAATATTTTTAAATTTTGAATAAAAAAATAATTTTTATTTATTTTTTATAGGTTAATATAATTGGTTGAAAAATATAAAAAATATTTGCGATTTTTCGTACGCGCTAAACACTGAAAAATATTTTCGGCGAAAATCATTTTCCTGAAAATCAATTTCACTGAAACCATTTTTCAATAAAAATTATTTTACATCGAAACAAACGGGGCCTAAATATTGTTTCCCATATATATATAGCATTTCACTCACATTAAAAGGAAACGGTTGAGACTATTCCATGTATGGTAAAATCAAAGGCGTCTGTAATGCAAAGCTTCCAAGCTAAGACTATGAAGAGAGACTCACCTTTGTTGACAACTCCATCAATTATGAACCGAAGAGATTCTTTTCCAACCACTTCCACAGCTACCCCTCTGAAAATCTTCCAATTTTATATCTAGCATAATTCTCTGCCAATGATATAAAGATAGTGCCATTGAGTTTTTAACCATTTTGAAATGCCCCCACAATCGTTAAAAACTCTCATTTTGATATTTTGAACTTCTAAGGTCTATCACTTTTTTCTTCATTAAATTTTTTTGTTAAATCTTAACGGAGAGGTGCCCAAATTTTCCATATATATCCATATTTTTTAAGGGAAAAAAAATTATAAGAATTTAGGCATTGGTTACGAATTAACGAAATTTGCAAAAATATCTACGCCTGGATCTTTGAGATTTTTTTTAAAAAAATTTAAAAAAATATATATATATATAATGGTATTTTGACAATTTTGACAAAATTTAACGGTGAATTCTGACAGAATTAAAGTTAAATGATAGATATTAGAAGTTTAGGGTACCAAAGTGAGAGTTTTTAAATATTAGGAGCATGTCAAAATGGCTAAAAATTTAGAAGGTCTATATGAAGTTTCCCTCTTTAATTATACTAAATTCTTTTCAAAAGTCAATTTTTTTTTTTCAACTCAAATTTTTATTTGAGCACTCGGGCGGCATCATACTAAGAGAATCGATCCTTGAGGGCTTGTGGAAGATATGCTTCTTTGGGTTTGTCAATGTTGTAGTACAAATGGATGGTTGGTTTTTGTTGGACGACTTCTTGGTCCTGATTGGTGGGAAGGTTGACTGGCATGTGGTGTGCTGCGAAATAGAGGAGTGGGTGAAGCAATGAAGTAGAGTAAGGGTGGCAATTTTTGACACGACCTGCGAACCCGACACGAACACGACACGAAAAAATCGGGTTTGGGTTTAGGGTTATCGGATAAACGAGTCAATCCATTTATGACCCGTTTAGTTAACGGGTCAGACGGGTCAACCTGTCAGGTGACCCGGTAACCCCCCCCCTTTTTTTTTAACATAAAACTAATTAAAAATTTATAAACCTAAAAACTTAAAAACTAAACCCACCGTCACATATAATAGACCCGTCCCCTTAGTTTCTTTCTAATTTTTCTGATTTTCTTCCTCTCTCAGTGAATCGGTGACGGTCTCTCGCTCACGCCGGCGACGCCGCTGAGCGCAGCAGCTCAACTCCCTCCCTATCTCCGATTCTCCATGTCTCCAGCTCTCTAATCTCCAGGATCCATCTCCAGCCCAGACGCCAACTGCCTACTCCATCTCTCTCGATCTCGCTTTCTCTCTCACAGCCACCGACGGCCAATGGCCAATCTCCATCTCTCTCGATCTCCCTCTCTCTCTCACGACCGCTCAGTTCTCTCACACGGGCCACGGCCACTCGATCTCCCTCTCTCATGGCCTCTCCGTCTCGCGCATCTCTGGTAGTATCTCTCTCTTTCAACCTTCTGGTTCAGGATCTCTCTGAATCTCTGATTCTCATTTCTCAATTTCTTTGTGGGAGTCGGTGGGACTGTGGGTCTATCTGAGTGGGTTGTGGGTGTGTCCACTATGTTTGTGTCGATCGGTGTATGGGCAATGTGGTTGATTTGCGGGTCGGGTAAACCCAACCCGGAAGACATGACCCGACAACTAAATGGATTGACGGGTCGTGTCGTGTTAAACCCGTTTATTAAACGAGTCGTGTTGACCCGTTTAATAAACAGGTCGTGTCCGAGTTTACACTAAACGGGTTGGCGGGTCAAGCGGGTTGACCCGAACCCGACTCGCCAACCCGTTTTGCCAGCCCTAAAGTAGAAAGCTTCCATTCTTGGAGAGAGAGAGAGAGAGAGAGAGATGAGCAGTTGCAAACTAGTATAAAGCACCGTAACAAAGACCTTCACCAACATTCTTATATATAGATAAGAGAAGCCTGGCTCACCAAATGTATGTTTGGCAAAGGGTTGAATTAGGGTCGTGGGGTTTTTGAGTTTTAATGTAATATAAAGTAGAAAAAATGTTGTAAATTTTTTGTATGGAAAAATAAAAAAATCTTCCATCCCTCGAGGTTCGGTTTCTATATTAAGGATGTAATGATCCTTGATGAGGAAAGGACAAGGTCCATTATGGCTAGCATTTAAGGCAGCCGGCCTTGGACGCTGCTCCCGCATGTTTCCGAGGTTCACCTGCCTTTCTGGACATGATTGACGTGACAAGCGGACAGAAACTCAAATATCGTGGACTAGTATTTACGCGACACGTGGAAGGATCATTAATGTCCCGGATGGGCATAGAAGACAATAGGGAGCTTAGGGCCCCACCGCAGAGGTTCATTAAATGAGCCTCGGGGGGTCCGCCACTATATAAGAAGAGGGGGAAGGTTCGGCAAGAGGTATGTAACAAAAACCCTAACTAATATTCTGAGTCTTTCTTAGAAAAACTCTCCAAGATAAACACTGACTTAGGCATCAGAGCTATCCCCCGCCGGCAACCCCCGGCAAGCTCTTGTGTCTAACCTTTTCTCTGTTCTCAGGTCCACGTGCAGTCGGAGTTGGAAACTGTTCTAACAGTTTGGCGCCATCTGTGGGAACGGGGGAACGAGTAGACCTTCGGACCTTCGTTCCAGAAACTCCTCATGTGGATAAGGGAAAATCCACCGCCTTCCAAACTCCACCGGCAGGAACCACCTCCCAGACCCTAGAAGCTCAAATGCAACAAATGGCCAGAGAGATAGAAGCTCTCAAGCGTAAAAATGCATCACTCGCCCACCAGCTTTACCCAGCGCTCGCGGCAGGGTGCATGTAGAAGGACAGGAGTTCTCTAAAGAGGACTTTGATGAGACCAGCCCCGACGAAGAAGAGTATATACGCAGTGAAGGCTTGCGAGCGGAAAGTCACCATGGCTGAGACCACCGGATAGAAGGAGGAAGCCTTATTAGGGAAGAGCCAGTTATGTGGCAAGGAAGTGAGCATTTGCAAGTGGGCGATCAACGCTCGCCTGAAGGTTCGGGTGGAGGTCTTGTAAGCAGTGGACAGCACCGCCACCGTCCCTGAAATGAGTTTCGTGCCGGAGATGGTGTCGGGCGCCGTCTAAACTTCGAAAGAGAGAACCATCAAGACCCCGAGCCTGGATATTTTCGGGATAATCCTCCGCCTCCACAAGGGGATGTTCTTGTCCTAATTAGGGGTTTGGAAGCAAAGTATGACACGGCAATCTGTGGTATAGGAGGGAAGCAGTCCGCTGTTGACTCTATCATCCAACGTGCCCGCTCAGTCTTTACCCCACATATAATGAGCCACCCTATTCCTGGAAGATTCAAGGTCCCTCCCGTTAAACCTTATGATGGGACGGGCGACCCCGTTGGCCATTTGAAGTCCTACAAGGCCCACATAGATTTACATGCCACGACAGATGAGATAGCCTGTCGTGCATTCCCCCTCACCCTGGAGGGCAGTGCTCAAGAATGGTTTGAGGGATTGCCAGCTAGCTCCATAGATAGTTTCGAGGAGCTAGCAAAAATCTTCCTCACACAGTTTTCGCGTTGAAGAGGCGCAAGAACACAATACAATACATGCTTGCATTGAAGCAGGGGGAGACCGAACCTCTCAAGGATTATCTCCAGAGGTTTAATAAGGAGAGAGTAGAAGCAGAAGAGATGTCCGAGAGCGTGGTCTTGACGGCCGCCATAAACGGACTCTAGCATAAGGGACCTTTTGTCCTCGAGCTAGCAAAGAAGACTCCAACAACCCCACGGGAGTTCATGGAGAAGGCCGAAGAATTCATTAATCAGGAAGAGATGGTAAGAATGTACGTTGAAAGGGACGCAAAGCCGAAGGAACAGACCAAGAAGAAAGAATTCCACAAGGGAGAAGGGCCCTCCAGCCATGGAAAAAGTTCGAAGAAGGGTGCAAAGCTGCCTGAGAAGAAAAAGCCCATAACGGAATGGGAATATGACTTTACCCCGTTGAACACGACTATAGCGGAAATATACACGCTGATTTAGAAGGACACAAATTTGAGGCGACCTGAGAAAATGCAGGCTCCTCCAGAAAAGCGGGACACGTGTAAGTACTGTGATTATCATCAAGATCACGGCCACGAGACTGAAGATTGCGTCTCCCTTCGATGGGAAATAGAAAGAATGATCAGAGGAGGGAAACTGGCTCAATTTGTAGCAGCTAATAGACACACCAAGTACGACAAACCGCGGACGGAGCGGCATCATCATGACGAGGCTCGCACGCATGACGACCGCCGCCGTCCAGCCACTCCCCCCAAACTTCGAAATCAGGCGGATAATTACAGGGCCAATAGTGAAGCAAGGCATCGCTGTGCCGACAACGAAGCAAGATGTTACGACGATCGCAATGTCTGTTGACGGGCAGGGTCCGAAAGGGATCGGGAGCCTGTTGGGGAAATTCACACTATCGCCAACGGTTTCATAGCTGGCGGGTCCTCCAGTTCGGGGAGGTGGGCCTATGCTAGGAGGCTGCCTTCCAAAGAAGTACTCTCCCTTGAGCGACCTTCGAAGGCTCGCAGGACAGAGCTAGATGCTGTCGCATTTTCTTCGAAAGATGAAGAAGGGGTCTTCTACCCCATGATGATGCACTGGTGGTGACCCTGATGATAGGGAATTTTAATATCCACAGCGTCCTAATCGATAACGGAAGTTCAGCCGACATCCTGTTCCTTCCTGTCTTCGAGAAGATGAAAATTGAATGGAAAAGAGTGGTTCCGGCTCCCACTCCCTTGGTGGGCTTTACAGGCAAGAAGGTCCTCCCAGTAGGGACGATCTCCCTCCCACTCACAGCAGGTTCGGCCCCTAGAGAAAAGACTGTTATGACAGATTTCCTGGTCGTCGATAGGCCTTCGGCTTACAACGCCATCGTCAGAAGGCCGACCCTGAATAAGTTAATGGCTGTAACGTCAACCTACCATTTGAAGATGAAGTTTCCTACCGACCACGGAGTGGGGGTGGTGCGGGGAAATCAGAAGGAGGCCCGCCAATGTTACAATCTGACCCTTAAAGAGCCTCAAGCCAGAGAAACCCTCCCCGTTTATTATGGGATAAAGGATGAGGGTGTAATGCAAAGGGTGGAGCTGAACGAAGACCGAGTTGAAGTAGCTATTGATGGTCCGGACCACGTAGTGAAGATCGGGTCACAGTTATCGGAAGAGTTGAAGATTGAGCTTTCGGAATTTTTGAAGAAGAACCTTGATGTGTTTGCCTGGTCGCATGAGGATTTGCCTGGCATTGACCCTGCCATTATCTCACACAGGCTGAACATAGACCCCGCTGCGAAGCCGGTCAAGCAGAAGAAGAGAAACTTCGCCTCGGAACGGAACTGAGCCATAGCAGAAGAAGTGGACAAGCTAATGGATGCGGATTTCATCAGGGAAGTCCACTACCCCGATTGGTTGGCCAATGTAGTGATGGTCAAAAAATCCACGGGTAAGTGGAGAATGTGCGTAGACTTTACAAACCTCAATAAGGCTTGCCCTAAGGACAGCTTCCCGCTTCCGAGAATTGATCTCCTGATGGACTCCACTTCAGGCCATAATCTCTTAAGCTTCATGGGTGCCTTCTCGGGTTATAATCAGATCCGAATGCATGAGTTCGACCAAGAAGCAACCTCGTTCATCACAGATCGGGGGTTATATTGTTATAACGTGATGCCCTTCGGTCTGAAAAATCGCCGGGGCAACCTACCAGCATCTGGTAAACGCAATGTTCAAAAGCCAGATTGGGAGGAACGTAGAAGTATATGTGGATGACAAACTGGTTAAAAGCTTGAAGTCCGAGGATCACCTAGCCAACCTCGAGGAAATCTTAACCCCACCAAGTGTGCTTTTGGCGTATCTTTTGGGAAGTTTTTGGGCTTCATGGTCTCGCATCGAGGCATTGAAGCCAACACAGAAAAAATAAAGGCAGTATTGGAGATGGAGTCCCCCTAGAACACAAAGCAGCTCCAGCGGCTCACTGGACGAATAGCTGCCCTCAACAGGTTCATTTCTAGATCTACGGATAAGTGCCTGCCTTTCTTCAAGATCCTAAAGAAAGCCTTTGTTTGGGGGGAAGAGTGTGAAGAAGCCTTCCGGCAATTGAAGAGCTACCTGGTTAACTCTCCGCTGCTCAGCCGAACGATAGAAGGTGAGCCACTCTACGTCTATCTCGCGGTATCCAATTCTGCTATTAGTTCGGTTCTGATAAGAGAAGACCAAGGAGTGCAAAGACCGATATACTATACCAGTAGGGCTCTCCGAGGTGCTGAAAGCAGGTACCCGCAGATTGAAAAGCTAGCCTTCGCGTTAATAACCTCGGCCAGGAAATTGAGGCCTTACTTTCAAGCTCACACGATTCGGGTGCTGACCGACCACCCTCTGAAAAGAGTTTTGTTCAAGCCCAATACCTCGGGACGCCTAGTAAACTGGGCAGTGGAGTTGGGTGAGTTTGATATCGAATACTTGCCCAGACCAGCTATAAAGGGCCAAGCATTAGCTGACTTCATAGCAGAGTTCACGAGCCCTAACAACTAAGAAGATCAACCGGTTAGTAATCTCTGGAAGATCTGCGTAGATGGGTCGGCGACGAAAAGACGAAGTGGGGCTGGCATAGTTCTGACAACCCCAGAGGGTCAAGAGATAAAACACGCCATCCGAATGGACTTCAAGACCACCAACAATGAAGCAAAATATGAAGCCGTTATAGCAGGCTTGTCGATTGCTCACGAGCTTGCAGCCGAAAATGTTGAAGTCCACATAGATTCTCGTGTAATAGCAGGCCACATCCTGGGCAAATATGAAGCAAAGGGAGAAAAGATGAAGAAGTACCTTGTGAGGGTCAAGGAACTGTTAGCTCGGTTTGCGCTTTTCCATATGAAGAAGGTCCCTAGAGAAGAGAATGTGGAAGCAGACAGGCTAGCACGAATTGGGTCAGCATGAGAAGAAGAGCTGGAGGGCTCCAAAGAACAGGTTTGGCTACTGCCTTCACCAGCCATCTTGGGCGGTCCCCAAGTGTGCGTGATACGGGAATTGCCAGACTGGGCCAGGGAGATATTCAAGTACATTACGGAAGGCCAACTCCCGGCGGACCGAAAGGCCGCCACCAGAATACGCTTGAAAGCTTCCAAATACACTGTCGTCGATAGGTCCATTTATCGACGAGGCCTTACTCTGCCACTCCTCAAATGTCTATCCCAAGATGAAGCTGACTATGCTTTGAAGGAAATTCATGGAGGGGTATGTGGCAGTCACTCCGGAGGACAGATCCTAGCTCACAAGGCCAACAGGGCTAGATATTACTAGCCAAAGATGTATTAGTAGTCCATGGAAATGGTAAGAGCGTGCGATAAGTGTCAGAAATTTGTGAACGACTAGAAAAGCCCACCTGAAGAGCTCACTCCAATCACATCTCCGTGGCCCTTCTCCATGTGGGGGGTGAACATTGTTGGTCCCCTTCCGCCCGGAAAAGGAGGTGTCAAGTTTGTAGTAGTAGCGGTTGACTACTTTACTAAATGGGTGGAAGCAGAAGCCCTCGTACACATCACTTCTCAAAACATCACCAAGTACCTATGTAGGTCGGTAGTTTACAGATATGGCCTTCCCCATGCCTTCATCACAGATAATGGGAAGCAATTTGATTGTCAAGCATTCCGAGACTGGTGTGAAGACCTCAAAGTTAGGAACTACTTCTCTTCACCAGGGCACCGACAGGCTAATGGGCAAGTGGAAGCTACAAACAAGACCATTTTCAAGATATTGAAGAAGAAGCTTGAAGACAGGAAGGGTGCTTGGGCTGAGCAGTTGCATGAAGTCCTATGGGCCTACAGAACTGATAAGTGCTGAATGTTACATAGTCAAACCCCTTAATTCACATATGTTAATCTCTTAGTTTCATTATAATATGATGTTTTGTGTTGT
>FXXK01001536.1:36580-66242 GCA_900184695.1 Betula pendula | reverse complement strand
CCGTTAAAATGAATGGTTTCTCATATGTCACATGTGTCTCAATTGACACGCTAGCGTTCATATCAACGCATAATATCAATGTCATATCATTAAGCACCAAATCATCTATAAAAAAAAAAAAAAAAAGAGAGAACCAAAAACCATATTCATTGTCATCTCAATCTTCTAAATTTGTAGCGTTAGAGGAAGAATTATTAACTTTGACATTGGCATAGACATTGGCGTATCAAATGAGACACACGTGAAAATAAAAAATTGTTAACTTTGACGGTAAAGTGATAGAAGGACCAATTTAAAACTTGAGTAAAACTTAAGGACCTTATTCTTAAAATCGAAAACTTAAGAACTAAATTCAAACCAGATAAAAATTTAAAAATTAAATATAATTTTTCCGTTAAATTTTTAAAATAAGTGGCGATCATCCTCTATCTACCTTCAATTATGGAAACAAATTTCCGGTGATATGGAGGAGAAAGTGGTTGATCTGGTCATGGATGAGGTATGCCACTCATTCCTTGCTTTCTGTGATTATGACTACCAAATGCTTCTTTGCTGTCTGTTTGTTTATTATTTTTGCTAAACATTGAACAACAAAGTCGTTACATATTATAACTATTTTGCTTCTTAATTTATCTGATTTGATGTTTAGCGTGTGAAATTGCTCAAGGCTTTTTTGCAATCAAAGTATGTTTTGACTGACGTCTTCCTTCCGGCCAAGATCATTAAAACTGAGGACTCAATTAAGAATGTAAGACCTGTTTTCCGTTTATGAATGAGTAATGAAGGTTTGATTGTTGTGAATAAATCATGAGATTATGGCAATTAAGGCAATGTTGAAAATCAGTGTGCTTTATTTCTAGGTGCAAGAGCTTTGTAGGAATCATGAGATTATGGTAATATGGGACCAGAGTGTTACAAACTCTCCCTCCTAAATTACTGGCGTCCTCAACAGGGCCACGCCATGCAGCTCTTCAGTTACCACATGGCCTGTCATTACTAGGTGGCTTTGATACCATTTGTAATGACCCAGGAAAAAGCGCTAGCTATATATGTACTATCATCCCAAAAGAATTAGTCAATTTTGAAGCTTCTCTAGAATCACTTATGTCAGAATATACAGAAAATATATTATATTTTCCGTATATTCCATATTTAGTTGATATTGTAATATTCTCTATTTAGGGTTTCTTGTAATCAAATCTGGGAAATTTGATTATCATACTTATATTTACCTTATACCCTATAAATAAAGACCTTTGTATTGTAGATAAATAAAGTTAATGAGCATAATATAGCCCTAAGGTACCTTCAGAGTGGTGGACGTAGGTGTCTAACAACGAACAACTTGTAATTCCTTGTGTCTCATTGTAGATTAGGAATGAGAAAAAGGTAAATCTCCTTTTAAAAGAATCCCGTGAGGGGCCTAGCCAGAAATTGACAATGATAGAAGGAGTAACGAAAACTAGCTATCAAATCCCATGAGAGGCAAACCACATTGTGCCACGACCGGAAAACATAGAGAATCCATTAAAAGACCCAAGCCGCAACTAACAATGATGAAAGGAGTAACAAAAACTAGCCATCAAATCCTGTTTTGTAGACTTGAATGAAGAACTCGCTCTATATCCGATCTTTACCATCTAATCCCGATCGCTCGCTTTATATCCAATCGCTTCTCGGCTCAACACTTACATCCGCACCTAATAATCAGACTGATAAAATTTCAGTCAGATCAAATTCTATATTATTTGAGAGATTTACCTCTTCCAACGGTTCCTCTTTTTCAGGATAAATGACGTAGAATATTGGAGGGATCGAATCTACTTCAGATTCTTCCTCTTGATCATATGACAAAGAACCTCCCACAAGATCTTCATCATTGATATCAATATCATAAGTTGGTGGAGAATCCCAATCTATGAATCCCTGTGAAGGATCTTCAACATTTTTATGTTCAACATCATCATGAACATCTCCATGTTTGAATTCCTCATCAATGAACTCATCTTCTTGGAACTCTTCATCAACAAATTCATCTTCCTCCTCCACGTAAGATGGATTTGGTAGATGGATTTGAGGCTCGCGAATAACGGTCAAAGTGGTGCGCTGTGGACTCCGCATGTCAAACCGTACCTTCCTTTGTTGAGATTGCACCTCACTGAAGTTAACTACGTCATCTTCATCCACGAAACGTAGAGTAGGCTGACGGCGACAACCGTTAGCAACATCCATGGCAGCAAGTTGAACAGATAAGGCTCTGATTTGCTCTGTCAGTTGCCTAGATCGCGCAACAAATTGCTCCTCCATGCGTTGGAAACGAACCGCCAGTTGATCCTCACGTGTTGCCTCCTTACGCTCGTGCACATCGTTCAAGTCTGCGGTTAACCCTCCCGCGCCCTCGTGGCGCCATGAAAAGTAAACCTTGGCTCTGATACCAACTGATGCAGTGTGACGTCGTGGGTCGCAAAGACGAACAACAAATAATTCACAACTCTTCTCAAAACCAAAAGCCTATCAAGGATTCAAGGCAAACATAAGAGAAAACTCAAACTCTGAGTAATTCTTATTGATAACTGATCAAAACAAAATTCAACTCCCTTATTACAACTCAAGCTACGTATTTATAATAATACAATTACTTTGAGCCAAAATAAAATTAAGCCTATAAAGAAAAATTATAATCAAATCAAAAAACTAATTAATGAGATAAAATCTTCAGTCATATCAAATCTTAATTAATGAATGTAATTATTAAAATAAAACCTGTTTAATTATTCAAATAAAATCTTCATTAATTTCGCCAGCTATAGAATAAATCCACTCTTCTAGAAGCTTCATCATTAATGTACTAGATACTCGGATATTTGGTTTTAATGCGCCAGTCGATCAATCTTTCTAATCGCTAACCTCTTGGTGACCAGTTTGTTAATCCGATCGCTCGCTCCATATCCGATCTTTAAAATCTAATCCCGATCGCTCGCTCTATAGCCGATCGTTGCCATTCGATCACTTCTCGGCTCAACACTTACATCCGCGCCTATCTTCCTTAGGAACGTGCATGCGTCCCGATCTACATCATCCTTCCCAGGTTGGAGAGAATTCATCATTGAATTCCAATGGTGCTTACCACGATCTTTTGGGTGACCAACCAATCTCTTCCATCCATTTCTTTTCAAAAGTAAAATAATGTAACATCCCAAGATAAATAGCATTCCCCTAATCAACACAAGATTGTGAAGATCATCTTGAAAACTATGCTCGTCTTTTTAAGATAATTCAAATTTCACCCACCTTTCATTTACCTTCTCCCCATCACGTGCCACGAAAATCTCCAAAAAAGGATCAATTACCTCTTCTCGCTTAAACATAAAATTATCCTCCTCTGTATAGAATTCATCAAGATCATTGTTAGGAGAATTTGACAAACTATTATCTACCCCCAGAAAATCCATATAATCAACTTCTTCAATATCTAAATCAAAGACGTCACTTTTCGGGATTTCATCAAGGACATGATGTATAGCACTCTCATCAATAAAATTTTCTATATTATTTGAGAGATTTACCTCTTCCAACGATTCCTCTTCTTCAGAATAGATGTCGTAGAATATTGGAGGGATCCAATCTACTTTAGATTCTTCCTCTTGATCATATGACAAAAAACCTCGCACAAGATCTTCATCAATGATATCGATATCATAAGTTGGTGGAGAATCCCAATCTATGAATCCCTGTGAAGGATCTTCAACATCTTTATGTTCAACATCGTCATGAACATCTCCATGTTTGAATTCCTCATCAACGAACTCATCTTCTTGGAACTCTTCATCAACAAATTCATCTTCCTCCTCCACGTAAGATGGATTTGATCAAATTCTTTAGTTATTTGAACATAGTATCGGAGCCAAGTTTTGGCCTTATCTACAGAATTAGGGAACCGTACGATCTTTTCATGATTCAGAAGCATTTTCGACCTTGTTTTGGTACAACCATTATACCAACAAGTTCTAAACTCTTCGATCTACATCCTGGTGGTTTCAGATCGTTGTTACAGTGTTCCACGCGCCGCCGCCTGAACTTTCTGTGTCAGTATCATGCGCTCCCACGCGCCTTCGCCGGCCACCACGCTCTGCCCTGTCAGCCGTTTCCAGAAACAGACACCAAAATCGTGATCAGAGGCTGCCGATCTAAACGACTGTGTCAAGAACGCGTCCCAAGTCCGCCCAACGCGCCACCACGCGCCTTCGCCGGTCCTTTTGTAGAACTCCAGCGCTTCACGTGCCGTCACCGGCCACCACGTGCCACTCCTTTCAGCAGTTTGTAGAAAGAATTTCGTATCCCAAGTCGAAGGCTTCCAATCTAACAGCCGGCGCTCCGCCATGCGCCACTCTAGCCAGCCCCTCGCAACTGAGCTCATCTGCTGCTCCTTGGTCCCTGCCACACCGGATCACAACTCCTAAACTGAACTCATAGCACCTACCCTACGTCCAGCCGCACCAGATCACAGCCTATGACCAAGCTCACAGCAGCTATCCTACACCCATCTGCACTAGATCCTAGCTCGAAAAAAAAAATAATAATAAAAAAATTTCCAATGGCCTTACCTCCTACTATCACTCTTCCCAATACCAAAGATATTACCCAACCTATTCCAATCATTCTTGATGGCTCCAATTACCCTGCATGGGCCCAATCTATGAGTAGGTGGCTTAAAGGACATTGTCTTTGGGAGTATGTATCTGGCGAAGAACATAAGCTTGTTGCTAGAAAGAAGAATTTGCTGCTGCGGCTTCTAGCTGTCTCCGAACATGGCAAAGTATCCATTACAGAATTATTTTTTAGTTTTCCAACACATGTGTCGTCTCGATCAAAATGACTTTTGGAAGCCTTGACAGTGCCAATGATGTTTGGAACATGTTAGCCCAACGTTACAACTCTACCAACCTTGCTTAGCGTTTTCAGATTGTAACCAAGCTCAATCGTCTGCACCAAGAACCAAGTTAGATTGTTATTGATTTTTATTCATAGATGACTTATCTTTGGAATCAATTGTCTCTTTGTGAGTCAAAATGGGTCCATCCAACTGATGCATCTCAATACATCGCTTTTCGCGATAGCATGCGCCTTGTCGAGTTCCTTACAGCAATTCGGAATGAGTTTGAGAATACTCAGGCTTCTCTTCTCTATCGCTCACCATTGTCATCTTTGGAAGGTGTTCTTAGTGAACTAATTTCAGAAGAGGCCAAATTCTCTACTATGAAGCTACACACCTCTGAGATGGTCATGACCATTTCTTCATGTTGAGCCAAAAAGAGTGCAAACCCAAGTGTAGGCTATCGCAAGTAATAAAATCTCGGTAAGTACGAGGTCGATCCACAGGGAATAGTAGACACCAAGTAAAAATCCTATTATTGTGCAGAAAAATGAATTGAATTATTTTTCACTTATAAAGTGGAGCAATTGAGATGATTAATTATAAAATAAACTTAAAGCAACTAAACTAAATTAATTAAAAAGAGTTTGAGAAAATTGATGAGAAACACTAAGGCTTTAGGGATCCACCTAGCATCCTGTTACGTATTCTTGAGACGTATATTTTAACTCAACTAGATAGAGAATCAACTCTCCTAATCGGAAGATAAAACAATTAGGCACTGATAAAAATAAAGTAAATTAAAGATGGGTTGGTAAGAATTTGATTTTAATAACAATGGTACAATAAATTAAGCATTCACTATATTTTCGAATCATAACAAATCAAACAAAGTAAGCATTTGATATAAACAAAAATCATAATGAATCAAAATAAACTTATAACATGAAACTATTCTCAAATTAAAATCATCCCCAAAATTTAATCATTAATCTATGAAGAACAAATTGTCTCAAGAACACATAATAAAAATACTAGGCTTTACCTTTAGCCTTAGCTAGAGATTTAGCCACTCATGACTGTGAAAATAAATTTCATAATCAAAGTATGAAACATTAAACCTTAACTAAAATAAATAAAATTGAAACTAAAAGGAAACCAGTTGGCTGAGAAAAAAAAAAAAACTGAAAGAAAGCTTGCTGCCGTTTGTTCCTGTCTACTTCTCTCTTGCCCTCCCGTCCGTTTCTCTTTTTCGTTCTGCTTTGCTTCTCCTTTTTTCGGTCCTCTTTTTCGTTCTGCTTTGCTTCTCCTTTTTTCGGTCCTCTTTTTTCACGTCCTTTCGTATTGCCACCCTTGTTTCCTACTTGAATTAGAACATCAGATTTTTGGATCCATTTAGGATTTGTTTCTCCAACTTCTATCTTTAATCTTTATCTTATATTTCTTATTTTTTCCTTCTTTTTTTTGTCAACCAACGCACACTTCTCCTCTTATTCTTTATTGGCTTAGCTCTTTTTTTTTGGCTTGGCTTTGGCTTGGCTTAACTTTGATTTTGTCTTTTAGCTTTAGTCCTTTTCTTTTTTCAATTCCTATAAAAAAATATAATTACTAGCATAAATATATTATTTAAACTTAAAATGAATAATTAAACATTATTCTAAAATTAACTATAAAATACAAGAATTAGAATAAAACAAAGTATGATAATACTTATTTTAATAGAGAAAATAGACAATTTCAAGCTATTATCACTTCACGCTATAATCGTGCTCCTGGTTCCATCCCAACTAGATCTTCTTCATCTACTCGGAAAATGTAGTGTTACTATTGCCATAAATTGGGCCACAAGATAAGTGAGTGTAGAGTGAGGCTCTCTTGAGGAAATTACAGGGCCCCTAGTCATAAGGTTGTTGTTGTCACTCATACTGATGCATCAAATTTGTCGCTCACCAGCATTATACTCCAACCCGGTACTCTTTCCCGGTAGAAATTGAGGCTATTGTTCATCAGGTTTTATCTAAGTCCAATCTTAATACAGCAATGTCCACCACCCCAGGTAATCCTTCTTGCTTTATTGACTCTGCCTGTTGTAATCACATGACACCAGACTCTTCCATCTTTTCCTCTAAATCCATTTTAGCTAATCCTACCACTATTTACACTACTAATGGCTCACATTTAAATGTCAATCACAACGGATCTGTTTCCACTCAACAACTATCTATGTCCGATACATACTTAGTTCAACATCTTTCATTAAATCTTTTGTCTGTTGGTCAGCTTTGTGAACTTGGCATAGAATTTCATTTTTCTAAACGAGGTTGTGATGGGTAGGATTCGCAGATAGGACAGCTAATTGGAACCACCCGTAAGATTGGATGTATGTTTGAGCTTTTATCTCTCCATCTTCCTCCTACCATGTTTGCTGCTACTTCATCTCGGCCACCATCCACCATTCTCAGTTTATGGCATTCTCGTTTGGGACATGCGTCTGTTTCTCGTGTTCATTCTTTAGCTACTAGTGGTTAGTTATGGTCTATTAGGTCTGAGTCTTTTGATTGTGTTGCTTGTCAACTCGAAAAACAAAGTGCTTTACCTTTTAATTATAATGGCTTTGTTTACTTTGCTCCATTTGATTTAGTGCATTCTGATGTATGGGGTCCTGCGCCTATTCCGACCATGGGAGGATCCCGTTATTTTATGATATTTGTGGATGATTATTCTCGATACACATGGCTTTATCTTTTACAAAATCGGTCTGAATTTCCCAAAATTTATTTTGAATTTCAGAAGATGGTTCAAACCCAGTTTTCTTGAAACATAAAATTTTTTCGTTCTGATAATGCCATGGAGTATCTTGAATCTTCCTTTCTCACCACTCTCAAAGAAAATGGCATTCTTTCCCATCGTTTATGTCCCGGTACCTCTCAGCAAAATGGTTGTGCTGAACGCAAACATAGAAACATCTTAAACACAATTAGGGCATTACTGCTTTCCGCTTCTTTCCCTGAACATTTTTGGGAGAGGTTGTTCTTACCGTTGTTTACACTATCAATAGGGTTCCGTCTCCCACTACTCTCAATAAGTCTCCTTATGAATTCCTGTGTGGTTTTTCTCCTGATTATCAGTCCCTCTGAGTCTTTGGCTGTGTTTGTTTCGTCCTTCTTCAACCATATGAACGCACTAAATTAGAACCTCGTTCTTGCATATGTTGTTTTCTTGGTTATGGCATTGAACATAAGGGGTATCGTTGTTATGATCCTATTGCTAAACGTCTCCGCATCTCTCGTCACGTCACGTTTTGGGAGCACAGGTTATTTAGTGATATGGAGTCTTTTCATCCTAGTCCTTCTGGTTTCTTCCCTATCTTCACTAATGTCTCTTTTAATTTGCTTCTCGAACCTACTGATCTTGATGTAGGGATGACAAGCTCTCCAGACGACTCTCTGACGGCCGGCTCCGATGCCCTTGACCCGCATGTTGATCCATCTACTACCCCTCATGAACCTAACCTTTCTACCCCTCGTCACTTTACTCGAGTAAAAGCTCTTCCTTCTCATCTTCATGATTATCATTGTTACTTTGCCATTACTACTTTATGTTGGGGATCGATGAATTAAAAATTATAAAACTTATAAACGTCATCATGCGCAGCGGAAAAACAAAAAGCATGTGATCGCAACATTCTTCAAGAGGAAACATAGTATTTGATTATTTTAGCAACATAAGAAACAATAAGTTTGTAGTTACTTACAAATCGTATGGGTCTTCTTTAGGCATTTAGAAATATTTGCATGAGGCTTTGAATCCTTCTTCATGCTTGTTGTTGATGATCTTCAAAGGTTGAAGAACGATGCCAAAAATGTCAAGAACGCTAAGAACTTTTAGATCTTAAAGATCTAAAATCACCAAGGACTTGAAGGAGTTTCGAAAAACACAAAGAACACAATGAACATGAATAACAAAGTTCTTCAATCTTTAGATCTTCTTCTTGATGGCTGAATATGACTATGAGTATATACTCACAACTAGAAGCACAAGAACTCTCTTGAATATTTTTTCCACACCCTCTATTATATTGTAGCTCTCAACTAAATTGTGTTGTAATTGTACAACTTGTGTAAGGTGTGTCTCATGCTTCTTTATGATCCTCTATTTATAGATTTAGGTTTACTTGGAGAGGAGGTGGAGAAAACTCTAGAATCCAATTACAAGATGGAATTGGAAAACTAGAATTAAAACAAATCTCAAAAGGTAGGGATTACAAGCCACTAAAGGATTTCTCTCCTCTAGTGGCCATCAGCCATGGGGGGGGGGAGGCAATCCTCCCCATGGCCGACTATGGAGCTAGGGTTTATCCCTAGCTCCTTGTCTCCCTTGGACTTTAGCATGGGCCCTTTGGTTTTACCCCTTTGTCCCAATGCTTCTTTCCCTTTGGACCAAGCCTAGGAATTTATTCCTTTGGCCCAAAACTCTCCACACAAGGCTCTTAGAAATAAATTCTCTTAGCCCAAGTTTTTAATAAAATAAAATAAGCTTGAAGAAAAATTCAATGCCTAATTTTATTTAAATAAAAACAACATAAATAAATAAATCCTTAACAAAATAATTGAGGAACATATTTACTTTAGTCAATTTACATCAGCTTAAGAAGAGATCTGAAGAAAAATAGAATTAGCTATTTAGTCCCTTATGAAATCTGATAAGTGTTGAATGTTACACATTCAAACTCTCTAACTCGCATATGTTAAGCCTTAGTTTGTATTGTAATATAATATTTTGTTGTGTTTTAGTGTTTTGTCTTATTTTTAGGTCCTAATGGAAAACACAAGCAAATCATTGACATTAGGCTTAAAGATAAATCAAGAGAAGTTGAAGTGCTGAAGAAGTGGTGGGGGATCGAGCGCCAGCCAGAGATCGAGCGCTAGCAGTCTGGCGATCGAACGCCCAATTCTAGGGATTGAGCGTCGTCAAATCTTCCAGACCTGAAAGATCTTTTGATAGCAAATGACGGCTCGATGATATTTTTTGTCCAATATTGCGACTTGACAGACTGTTGTGGGCACCGAAATTTATCCTCAGAGCTGTTCTACACCGCTTGGAATCAAGATTTTTATGCTTTGACTTATCTTGTAAATATCTAAGTCTCCCTCTCTCTATATATGTAAAAAACTCACGAGAGAACCAGAGAGTTCGTTGTTCTTAGTTTTTCTTACTATTTAGCTTAGTTTCATTTATTTTCTTCCCTAGACAGTGGGTAGAACTCGACCCATAGTACCAAATCTCCTTAGGAAATGGTTTTTTCCAATCCCATGGAGATTCCCAAATCCTTCATGAGGAACTAAACTCTTTGTAGGGTTTGATGTAGCTCTGTCCAAAGTGCTATGGGTTGATTGTATTTAGCTAAGATTTTATACATTTGGTATAATGATTGTAAAGCGTAAGGATTGATATTCATGATATACCATTTGAGATGAAAACTTTTTTCTTGTCTACGAGAAACTCTTTGTAGTCTTGAATGAATTCTATGTTTTCATTGTCTTTGATTAAGGAAACATAGGCATTGCAATGGTGCTTTGACATGATTTTATGTGAGTTTGATAGGATATGCTAGGGACCACGATTCAATCCACACTTATATTAACTTAGAATAGGTGAAAAGTGTAGTGGAAACCTATGATATTTTATGCTTTCTTCATTGAATTGTGTAGGCTATTAGGAGATTCTATATTGCATGCTAGTGAACATTAGTTATATCACATGTAGGGTGTTAGGTGAGTGACTAGTGCAAAACTATGATGTTTTATTATTCTCTCTTAGTAATATTTTCATGTTGAGTATGTTGTAAGGATTGACAACTTTTACACATTCATATTATACTTTTGTTAAATATCCATGCTAGATACGGTTTGCTTGTAGTATCCAGATTGAGTGAAATCAATTCCTTATACTCTTCCCACTACCTCTATCTTAATTTGCTTGCTTTAGTTCAAGTCCTTTTAGTTTAGTTTTTAGTTTAGAAAATCCAAAAACATTCATTTCTTATGAGTTGAAGTAGATGCAATTTTAGGAATTTTGTTGCTATACAACCATCATAATCCCTGCGGATGGATACCCTCTTTTTAGAACTATCCTGCAAAGGTGTGATCTATAGTGAGTGGTTATATAAATTTTAAAGTCGTGCGTATCAAAATCTTATCACCCAATGACTCATCACACCAGACTAAAATCACAGATGATTCCACTAAACAAATATGACTGAACTCTAATTCATATTTTGATAATATACAATTAATTCTTTGTGACATACTTATTAAACATAATACCCATCCAGGGAACTTACTTTATAGTTAAAACAAAGATGAGTAACTATTACTTTGTTACACTATATCTTTTTCCTTGAGTCATCCTGGATCCGAACTTTATGTTTTATCTCATTGTATCCTGTGAGATTCTCACCCTTGTACATCCGTTTCAAGTAAATTCTACCGAAACTCACTCAGGCCTGAGATACAAAGTAAAATATTCTTATCAATCCTAAAACAAAGGGAATGTTCCTTATCTCTTTGTTTAATCAATAAAGGATTTGGATTCCTTCTTGAAGAAAGATCTTCCATAATGCTTCACGACTATCACCCAATGTATGGAGATGTTGACCAAGAAAATTGGTCTTCACTCCATAATACATCAAAGTGATATTCACTCAGACATCTGGTTCACTAGCTTCTCAGGATTAAGAGTAATAGTTATAAGTTGTCATGCACATACATTTATTCTTTTTGACAGTTATTAGAAAGAACAATGACTCACGTGGCCTTGTTCAGTGTATAGCCCTGTACATGTATCCGACCTTGCTATCACACCATCATGTCAACCTGAAGTTTATCCCCGCTTCACTGGATCAAGACAGATCACCATAGTTGACCATGATATAATCTAGGGTAGAATGCCCAGTTCCACCTTATGATTATGAACCATAAACACTTTATAGATTACAAGGATCCCTTAACTATGATCTTTCTGTGTGCTAAAATACTTTACTCACATCATAGTCAAATATAATATAACCTAAGGACCTTTACATACATAAATTGGGTGAATATTCAAAACATATATATGCTATGTAAAACATTAATAAATATGCCCAATGTTCTATAATTAATCAGGGAATAATTAATCAATATTTATTACAACAAATATAATCCTATGATCAATTGGAGTTTTGGACACCAGTTCCAACACTTTACACGAACCTCACTCCTTCTGCGAGGCTAGTACTAACCCACTTTGGTAGCAAGCTATGTCTGAAGAACTTACTGCTCTTAGCAAAACTCACACTTGGGACTTAGTTGATTTACCTTCGGGGAAAACTGTTGTTGGGTGTAAGTGGTATATAAGATCAAGACAAAATTTGATTAGTCTGTTGAGCGATACAAGGCACGTCTTGTGGCAAAGGGGTTCAATCAAGAGTATGACATTGATTATGAGGAGACCTTTGCGCTGGTGGCTTGCCTTAGCTCTATCCGATCCCTCATTGCTATTGCCTCTATGCGTCGTTGGGATCTTTTTCAGATGGATGTGAAAAATGTTTTTCTTAATGGTGATCTTAGTGAAGAAGTCTATATGTAGCCTCCTCCTGGATACACTCGTCCGCCACACAAAGTTTGTAGACTTCGTCGGGCATTGTATGGGTTGAAACGGGCTCCACGTGCTTGGTTTGTCAAATTCAGCTATACTATCGCACATATTGGGTTTGTTTCTAGCTCTTATGATTCTGCACTTTTTATTCGGCGATTTGATGCTGGTCTTATTCTACTTATTGTATGTGGATGATATGATTATTACCGAAGATGATACTGCCGGTATTCGTGACCTTCAACAGTTTTTGGGCCAGCAATTTGAGATGAAAGATTTCGGCTCCCTTGGCTACTTTCTTGGATTGGAAGTTTCTTCAGATTCTAATGGTTACTATCTTTCTCCAGCAAATATGCTTTTGATCTCCTTTCATGGGCTAGACTTTCTGATTGTAAAATTGTTGATAGTCCTCTAGAGACGAATGTCAAGCTTCGCACCACTGATGGTGAGTTACTTCCAGATGCCACTCTCTATAAACAGTTAGTTAGGAGCTTTATCTATCTTATTGTCACAAGACCAGATCTTGCTTATGCAGTTTATCTTGTCAACCAGTTCATGACCGCCCCACATTTCGCTTACTACGCTGCTGTTATTCGCATCATTCGCTATGTGAAGGGCACATTGTTTCATGGTTTGCATTTTTCTTCTCACTCATCATTAAACTTAGGTGTATTCAGATGCTGACTGGGCAAGTGATCCTACCGACCGTCGTTCCACAACGGGTTATTGTTTTCACCTTGGTGATTTCCTCATCTCTTGGCGTAGCAAGAAACAGTCTGTTGTTGCCCGCTCTAGTACTGAAGCTGAGTACCGTGCCCTTGTTAACACCACCTTTGAGCTACTTTGGCTACGATGGCTCCTACATGATATGGGTGACACCGAACTACCCATAATTTCTTGTGTCTCATTAACTTATTTGTCTATAATACAAAGGTCTCGATTTATAGGGTATAGGGTAAATATAAGTATGGTAATCAAATCTCTCAGATTTGATTACAAGAAACCATAACTAGAGAATATTATAATATCAACCAAATATAGAATATATGGAAAATATATGATATTTTCTGTATATTCTAACAACTTATAAAGCCCAGTTTCACCTAGTAACTAGGCAATATAGGACTTAACACTCATGATTCTCTTTATAAACCATCAACTCTATGTGAGCTATTCTTCATCTTCCAAATATGGGACTGAGGTGTTACAATGAGGGTTTGAAGGATGTTGATGATTCAATCATAAAGAGCCGAAATATGGTGAAGTATGTGAAGTATTCTCCCCAAAGATTGGCCCTCTTTAAGTGTTGTGCAGAAAGAAAAAATGTTGAGTGCAATGCTTCCTTCACACTTGATGTTCCTACTAGATGGAACTCTACTTATACCATGTTGAAGGTGGTAGAGAAATACCAAAGGGCCTTTGAACTAATGCTAGACGAAGATGGACATTTTTTAAATTATTTGTACGAGGGTGGTGCAGGAAAAAAGGGGTTGTGGTCTCCGATTGATGATGATTGGTATAATATCCGTCACATTATTAAGTTCTTGCAAGTGTTTCATGATGTCACAATGAAAATTTATAGTTCCTTGTATTCAACTTCCAACTTATATTTCGACGTACTATGTTCTATTCATTCATGTTTGACAGAGTATTCTGAAAGTAGCGATCCTTTGTTGAGTACCATGGCGAACATAATAAAAGTGAAATATGATAAGTGCTGGGGAGATATTTAGAAAATTAACCAGTTATTGTTTGTTTGGCTACTTTGCTTGATCCATGTTACAAGATGAATGCTTTGGAATATTGGTTCCAACTTAGTTTTGGGGTAGAGAAAGTAGAAATGATTGACTCTCAACTGAAGTGGGTCTTGGGTTGGTTATATGAGTATTAGGCTTGTGATTCTAAAATGTTGGAAGTGGGTCTATGTTGTCAAATGATGAAGAGGTGAGGAGTAGTACAACATCAGTTGGTAGTTATAGGTCTAGAACTACTTTTTTACAGAATTTTCATTCATTTCGAGTATCTCGAAATTTGATGCAATGTAAGCCAGAGATAGAACATTATTTTTTGGAAGATGTTGAGACACCAAGTGAAAACTTTTATATGTTAATATGGTGGAAGGTAAATTAGACAAAGTTTTTGGTCCTCACCTAGATAGTGCGAGATGTATTGGCAATTTTAATTACCACAGTTGTTTCTGAGTCAGCATTTAGCACTGGGGGTCGCGTGATAGATCTTTTTCGGAGTGCTCTGGCTCCGAAAACAGTAGAGGCTCTTGTATGTACTCAGAATTGGTTGAGATCTTCTCCCATTAGTGCGCATGAGTCATACTTGTCTAACGTTGAAGATGAAGAGAGCTACAAGCTTAACTCAGGTAATGGTAGCAAAATAAATTTCATATTTTGTTGTTTTAATTATTCATTTTTTTGATTTTACTAATTCTTTAAAAAATTTATTGTGGTAGAAATTATGTCCAATTCCATCACATATGACGCAAATTAAGGCTTGAATGACGGACTTATCATATTGAATAATGTTTCTTGGTTAGTTTTTGGTAAGGCCATATCATATTATTGTTTTTTTAACTTGGTATTTAGTTGTTTGTAGTATTTTTTTATTGATCATTACGCAGATGTTATGATTTATTTGATTATTGCAGGTATCAAATGGAAGGAATTGAATGATGATATTTAGTTTTATTTGATTATTGAAATGGCCAAATCAAAGGAATTGAATGATGGTATTTACTATTTAGCTTGTGTTAGTTTTTTTTTTTTTTTGTGTAATTTTTAATTTGTTTTGTGACCTTTTAATTTGCTCTTTGTTTAATTTTTTAGTGAAGTATGATATGGGCACTAAAATATTTTGTAATATGTGAAGTATTTATAATAAAGTTTAGTTTAATTGCTCTATTAGTATGTGTTGTGTTATATATTTAGAATGTGTTTGTGGTTTTTTTTTTTTTTTTTTTTTTTTAAAGTGATGTGTTCGTGCTTTGAATCCCAACTAAAGCTCGTACAAAGTACAAATCAGTGTCAATTGAGAAACAAATTTGCGTGTGTCAAACGTTAAAGCCAGAGAAAGGTATAAAAGCAACACTTCATATATAGCATGGTAAATCACTATGCATGTGTTAGTGATTGACACTGTCAGAGAAGCAACAACACTTTTTATTATTATCTTATTCTGGTACAAATGCAATAACATCAAACGTTGTTCTAATCACATGTTGGTTGAACTTTGGTGTTTATTTATTTATTTTTTTAGTGCAAATGCAATCACAACATTATGCAGTGAAGCATAATGTCTGAATTGTTAATTTAATTTAATTTCATTCTTTATTTTTTAAAAAATATCAATGCCAAACTTTGAATTTTGTTTTTTTTGCTATTTAGCTTTTATTTTTGAACTTATCTTTCGGGCTTGTTTTTACTATTTTGTATTTAGAACCTGTTGTGTTATTTAGAATGTGTGTTTGTTTTTACTATTGTTTCTATTTTCTTTTCTTTTTTTTTTTAAAAAAAGTCCACATACTCCCTTCAAATTACCACTCAATTGGCAATGTTTTCCCAAACTTTCAATTGTGACAATATCCTCCCTCAAACTACTAAACAATTGTTAATGTCCCCCCTAAGGACAAAAATTACCCTGAATAAATATAAAAAAAAAAAAAACAAAAAACAATTTTTTTAAAAAAAAAAAACAACCATTCATTTGGCAAAATTTAAATTTTTTAAAAAAGTATAAAGATTTTTCGTTTTTTTTTTTTCTTTTAAAAAATAATCTACCACTCAATTGAACAAATTTTTAATTTTTTTTTAAAAAAGAAGTAAAAAGATTTTCGTTTTTTTATTTAATTTTTTTTTTTGAATTTATAAGGGTATTTATGGCTTATTGAAAAATTTGTAGGGTTATTTTTGCCTTTTTGCTGGCATTGCGGGTAGACATTGATAATTATTTAGTAGTTTGGGGGGACATTGTTACAATTAAAAGTTTTTTGGACGGGGGGGGACATTGTCAATTGGGTGGTAGTTTGAGGGGAGTATTATAGACTTTTCTTTTTTTAAAATTTCAAAAAAAAAAATATAGCGTGTTTGTACTTTGAATCCCAGCCAAAACCCCTACAAAGTAAAAAATTTCTCTTTCTCCGTACTAATTATCTCTCTAGAAAATAAAGCTCTCTGTCTCGTTTGTCTCTCATTTGCTCTTTCCAAGCAAGAACCAGCCATCATGGGTTGATGGTTTTTTTCTTTCTAGTTCTTTGATCGGTTGTAACGCCCTGCCCTAAATTAAAAGGGTGGAAGTGGAAATATAATTTTTCCTTTCTCAATAAGCCACAAAACGTTACTATTACATCTTTAAACAAATAAGGCAGCGGAAAAACCTGAAATATTATTTTACATATCAATTGACCTTGTAAGTATATCATTAAACTAAACCAGAACTACTAATACATTACATAAAAATTATAACAAGAGAATCTCAATAACATATACTACATCACAATAACCTGCCACACTAGGCACCAACACGAATCTACATAGGTTGACTAAGCTCAAGTCAACCATCATTAGCTAGTATCTCCAACTATAATCTTGTATGACTTCTAAACTTGCACTCGTGCCAATGCTAAATCCTTAACCTGTGAGAATAACAACGTCTATGCAACCATAGAGATCCTCCATGATTACATAGGCTGTAGGGGGTAAGTCAACCAATATCAATTAATAGAATTCACTAACTTTTCGCAATGAACCGATTAGTTAATTTATATGAGTTTACAATAATAGCTACTAAAAGTATAGAATTTATCTTAAAAACATAATGTAGCTGATGAAGTAAACACTGTAATCACAACCCCATTAAAAACATAATGTTAAGCTGAATACATATAGGCATGTTCCAGTCTCCCGCCTGGAAATATACATATACGTGCTCATCTATATTATAGATGTAACTGATGGTAGTTATAAAACCAATTAAATCATACTATTTAGCTAAGTACGTATAAGCATATTCCAGTCTCCTGCCTGGAAGTATACTCATACGTGCTCATCTAATATGTAAGTATATCATATAACTCAGCTACACCCATATACAGGCATTCCATTAATTTTTTTGTGAAACTCAAGCATATAAGCATACCTAATCAATAAAACATAAAATCTCATAAAACCTCACATAAAATCATCATAACTTAGCTACACACATATATAAGCATTCCAATCACTTTTGGTGAACACAAGCATATAAGTGTATCTAACATCAATCTCGTAAAGCATCACATAGAATTCTCATAAGTCTCATGCAATGCAATGCAATGTTCGTTTTCATGATCAATTATCCATTCCAGTCTTAATGCATCTCATTTCACCCTGGGACTGTTCCCAACGGCTTATTAGAGACCTTTGCCTCTCGTTTACGGCTTAAGGGACTGTTCCCTCGTATCTGACATAAGAGAACTGTTCCTCTTGGGACTGTTCCCTTATTAATGTGTTTTGAGGACTATTCTTCTAGGGACTGTTCCCTGATAATTATTAATTATTATCAGCATTAGGACTATTCCGTCATGCTGGGGACTGTTCCCAATTTAATGATATCTTTATGCACATTGGTTCACAAACAATATATATAACAAGTCTTGCTATACATAATAATCTCATCATGCTTTGCACATAAAATCAACCAGCCTTTGCTTTCATTACTTTTCCATCAACATTATCTCTTTAACACAATACATAACCTCGTAAGCATATATTTATAATTCTTAAATAAAGTAGTCAGACTCGTAATCAATAACCATATCATGCATTTTGAAAATACATATTATCACAAATATCATCGGTTCGTTCTTTAAACAAATATATCATTTTTTTACATTCATTTAAAATTATTTCTTTTGTTTAGTAAACAAAAACATCTACTAAACATTAAAAACACAAAACATTTAAAAGGTATCATCAGTAAGTATAAATACTTACCTATCTCCGCTTGTGCTTGACAATCTTAAGTACTCACGCTCATTTGCTTTCTTGGAATCTTTCACAACCTAGTTACCTTGTACTTACATTGAAGGACTAGCTTTAGTCTTAAGCCTCCAATCTCGTGTTACATACCTGCAATTAATCACGACATTCAACTTGGCTAAACTATCGAATCATAATCCTTAATACACATAGAGCTACCCGTGCGCTCTCTCGTAAGATTTCTCATTATCCCAATTCCTAAACTAGCTAAACACCGCTATTTTCTTTCAAGCTTACTAACTAAAGACTTACTCAATTAATTGCTTGATAAGTTAAGCATAACTCAATAATACACTTAACCGTTAACATTGTATATGAATAATTGCATTAATCATTTATTACAATTGTAAATGGATTCAAAGCTTATTTATGTATTTCTATAATATTGCTAATTTATATTTATTAACTTAAGGTTACTTTGAAGCACATTATTATCTGATGACATTGTCATCTTTAACAATTTTATTTAATACTTTATCATTTGGTTAGTTAAACACATGAGTAACTTTGACCATTAGCTTATTAATTAATTCCATTATTAACCTATCATAGTAAATGGATTATACTTATCTTCCTTGTATACATAATCTATTTTCATTCTCATTGTCACTTATCACTATAGATTAATACTATCTTTTATTCATTTACTTCGCTTTATATCCTTATCATAGTTTACGTTTATCTACATATTTAACATTACAACTCATTATCTTTGTCAAACTCTTGTATCCATTTATCAAACTTATCTACTTACTTTTCATTTGTTTCTCACATTGGAATATATCCATCACATTTGCTTCATATATTACCATTTTTATGCCTTACACTTATTCTTATTAATTCTATTCATTTACATCTACTTATTTTATTACAACTCTTATTTATCGATCTTTATTTCTTACATACATATTTCATTTTGATCTCTAGCTCACCATGGTTAAGACTTATTAACTTTTAACCTTTCTTTTAATACTAACTTTATAAATAGTTCCTATTAAATCAAGCCTCAAGCCATACTCAAATAATTATAGTAGGGAACATAACCATTAAGCATACCAATCTTTAGATGAAGGTCCTACAATCAACATTGTAACCCAATGGCTCGGCTTATCAAAATAGCCCATATAAATCCATAGAACATCAATAATAATTTCATTCTAACAATAAATCAAGAGCCTTCTTTAACTCGACAATTTATTATCAATTAATATCCCATAAATATCTACCAAAATACATCTAGAACAAAGCCCAACACACTGCTAAACACCATCAAAACCCATTCTCAATTTCAACCGAAACACCACAACAATACCCATTCGGACAATACCCAAAATCATCAACCAAAAACTCATTTCATCATCAAATTCGTCTAACCAAGCTTATCCAAAAGTCCCAAATGGCCATCAACACAATATGATGACAAATTAAAATCCCTAAAATTCCAATTACTTTAGGTTATTAGTAATAAATTCCTTATTTATTTTCTTGGGATTACATCGGCCAGCCCATCGCCACCACCACAACCATAACCTCGCCGCTTCACGAAGCACGGAAGCAGCGATGTGGAAGCTAGTTTTTCTTGTGGGTCAAAAACAGACTAACCTAAGCTCTCTCTCTCTAACTGATTACCGACGGTCACTGCACACTGATTCACTAATGATGGTGACAGACAAAATAAACCAAGTTAGAATGAAGTTAGTGAAATTACTGACTTAAAAACTCCCTACCATCACCGATTCCCTCGATACCCACCCCTAAATATAAGACGGTATGTTTGTGCAATATCCGAGGCACCAGTGTTGTACCAGATGTTCTTTCAGAAATGCGTAAACCCTGCTGAGAGGAGGTTAATGTCTCGGGTAGACCATATTGTTTAACATATGAATAGTATATTATTATAGTATATATATATATATATATATATATATATATATATATATATTAATATATGAAAAACACAATTTTGTGTATTAAAATTCCAGGATTATGCCATCACTTTTCGAAAAAAAAAAAAAAAAACCATTTATTTTTCTAAATGGCATAATAACGGGGCTAAGGCACTTCATTTGTGAAAAAACCATGTTTATTGATAAATTATATATAACTGCTATCTGAGGCTCATTTCATTAACAGTTTCATAATGTTTTACTTATTAAGTCAGTGGACTTACAATCAGTTACTTCATTTAGTCTGTAAAATATTCCGATGTTTTACAGTCCAACAGGTTCTCAGGCTAGTCTGTGGCAATTCACTAGGTTGAAGACGCCAAGCGAATGGCTCGTGTTACTAGGTTTGATTAAGTAATTAGATGTGGATGTTTGGAGTTCTGAGTTTATTATTGATGATAGATTATGTTATTAAATATTTACTGCTAGTAACCTCATATCATCTATTCCATATTCTACTATTTTCTCTCATAATTAGTGATGTGTAGTAAATTTAGTCACTTAGCAATTAACTGTGTTGGGAATGTTGCGGATAGCATTCCGAGTTAGTTAAAACAATTGACTTAACTCTTGGGAGTTATGGTGATTCCCGATCAGATGCTTTATAGATGCTCTTTCAAGGGAGTACATATATCCCTCAATGTTATTCTTTGCGATTTAAGGCTGGAAGACGAACCATGAAATTAATTACTAATTAATTAATTTATAGGGTGTTACAACCACCCTTCGACAAGACGAAGTTTTCCAGGGAAATAGGAAGGCCGTGGTTGATGGCCCTTTAGAAATAGGGAAGTCTGAAAATGCAAAGGATGATGGGTTGGGAGCACTAGTTTGTTCGTTGTTCGCTGTTCACTATAGCCCTTAAAAGCCAAGCAAATTTCGGTCTTGACATGAATACCTAGCCCACAAAGCAAGTTGAGTACCCCAACCAGTTGTTGGAAGCTATGTTCTTAGACCTCTCTTGTTTCACTTGAATTTTCAAGGTTGCTTTCGTTTGTTAATTTTCTTCTTGTATGTGGGTAGCAGGCGGCCTTTAATTTGGAGGCAATATGCTAAGAGTGGGATTTCTCCGAATGGGCCACCTACCCTCGTGCAAATTTGGAGGAGGTTTTGGTCGAGCTTGGTGAAAAAATAAAAATATATCAAAGGTTTTCATTTTCATTTTAAAAATAAAATGAAAAAATAAAAATATATTTGTCCATGGAAGTTGTTAGTATAGTTTCTGGTACAGTGACGTGTGCTTTCGTTGGTACTTTCTTCGATTGCTACAAAATAATAAATGTAGGAGCTTGCTGGGAGTGCCAGTTGGATCCCACTCCGATGCCTAAGTCAGTATCTAAGAGTAATTCTTTAGAGAGTAAAAACATAGAGATTCAAATCTGTCGATACCTGATGGTATGGGCCTATTTATAGGCTGGAGTTTGTACAGCTTATGCATCTTCTTATTTGAGTCTGAATAGAATTATCTTATATTAATCTGAATAGAACTGTCAATAGGAATCTAAAAGGGACTCTTATCCCCAATTAGATGGGATAGGAGTTTATCCAGGATTGTCCGAGACTAAAGCTAATTGCAGACTAAACCTAATTGCAATAGTATTCCTTTCTGAAATGTACTCTTCTTCCTCTTATTCTTCTTATCATATCAGGATAAGATCCTGCATTCTTGGGACCGAAGCTCATCTACCTATTTGATAACACGGCAGGTCCCTCATGGCGCTCCCGAGGTGCATCAATTCCAATATGTCATCTTTGTGTGCTTTAGCTTACAAACGTATCTTCATAGACCTGAACGGGCCGGGCCTGCCTGTACACGTAATGGGATGAGCCGGTTGGAGTTGGAATATTTTCCAACAGTTACCCCCCAATTCCTTTATCTGAGATCTCACTCGGTTATGGGAATTAAGTTTACCTGTCTTCTTTTTTCGGGAGAAGTTTATACCCCATAGCGATTTTTATCTCTTATAATCATCAAGAGATCCTATCTCATCATTTCATGCCACGTATCGGATTCTTGTGGCTTCCCTTGTCGCGTCTTATCAAGTCTCATGACATGCTCATTATGACTAGGCAGTTGTATTTGTCACTTACAAAAAATAAGTATCCTGCAATACTCGGCTTTAGCGCAAATTGAACAAAAACTTAGTATTTTGCAATACCCGGCTTCAGTGCTAGGTGATCGTTTTCAAGAGCAGTTGGTCTCGGGGAACACTCATTCCTGGGGAGTATCCGGTCCCCTCTTAACACTTGGCTCCAGCATTGAGTACAAATAATTAATTATGAGAGCATTGAATTTACGAGAGTATTCAATAAAATTTCTTTTGTTTGACAAGTTGTGTATGTGTAATCGTCTCATTAAAATCATGGGTTACTCAGTTGTAAAATTCATCTGGGATCAATCATTCCCCCTTTAAAAATTAGCTGAGTAACCGTCTCGGTTAAATCCTTCCTACTTCGTTATTTAACTTCGGTGTTAAGTGAGGAAGATTTTTCCTTTTGGGATAGTCCTGGGATTAGTTAGACTCCATTCCACTTTGTCATTTAACTTCGACGTTAAATGAGGAAGGTTTTCCCTATTTCTTTATTTAACTTCGGCGTTAAATGAGGAAGTTTTCTTCTACTTCGTCATTTAACTTCGGCGTTAAATGAGGAAGATTTTTGTCTACTCCCTTAGTTAACTTCGGCATTAACTAAGGAAGATTTTTGTCTACTTCCTTAGTTAATTCGGTGTTAACTGCGGAAGATTTTTGCTTCCTACTCCCTTAGTTGACTTTGGCGTTAACTGATGAAGATTTTTGAATCCTACTCCCTCAGTTAACTTTGGCGTTAACTGAGGAAGATTTTTGAATCCTACTCCCTCTGTTAGCTTCAGCATTAACTGAGGAAGATTTTGTCTTGATGCTCCCCACTTGACGGAGGCCCATGGTGAAGAGATAGGGCTTAGTTCTTCCGGGAGATTTTTCTCAATTCTAGCGAATCTCTGGCATAATATTGCACGGTCTCGGAAGAATCATTATTCATGTGCGGCTAGTGATAATCGGTCCTTACTTCCTTGTGAGCTAACATTCGACCCCCCAAGTGACTTCTATGCCCCCTTTTGATTCCAAGAGCCACTTGAGGAGGTAGGATGTACTCTCTTTCGATACAAGGTATTGGATGACATTTCTTGCCCATTTCAGAGTATCGGCCTCCTTTTCAATCTACATTACATCTTCAGTTGCAATACTTGAGGGCTCAGTTAGAATTCGCACCTTTTGCTTTGGTGTATCGATTTCTTGATCAGTTCCAGATCCTAACCAAGCTAGTAGATCGGGTCGGGTGTTATCCTCTCTTGGGATCCTTGTAAGCACCATTCTGTCAAAGAAGGCTCAATATTCCTCTATCTTATTAAGACACCTTCTCATCTTGTCTCTGCAATGAGGGGCCTTTTTAGCATTCTGATCGATTAGTCGTCCAGGTGGTGGAATTGAGCTTCGTATGCTTAGGGGTTTCCCAATTTTGATTGTTGCAAGTTACTGAGCTTTGGATGCTCAAAGTTTGTCTATCGGAATCCGTTCTCAGAATTTCCTCTCGAAATTTTCTTCTCTCGGAATTTCTTCTCTCTCTCGGAATCTCTTCTCTCGGAATTTCTTCACGGAATTTTGACTTGGAATCTTGGAGCCTCTGAATTGGACTCTTAGGATTTTGTCCATCTCGAGATCTTGATTCTCGGAGTTTTTCCTTTGGAATTTCAACTCTCGGAATCTTGACCCTCTGAATTTTGTCCTTCAGAGCTTGAAACGCGGATTTTTTAAATTGAGCTACTTCGGTTCATTTGCCCGAGAGATGATGGGCTCCAAGAACCATTTCAAGCTGATGGTCTGCTGAAGCTTAACCAACACCCGAGGAAGTTGCTTAGATACCACTTGGGAACCTTGTCTGCAAACAATGAGAGACTAGCTCCAAGAGCCTTTTAAATTATATCGCGAAAATTGCAATGCAGTATGAGGCATCATATGAAAGAAATGGGCGATACAGAAACTTCCGTGGAATATATGTGACCAGGGAAGCTTGATAAAATTAATGACTTGACCAGGGAGTTTCCTAGATGGTCTGTCATCACAAATGGAGAAGAAACAGAAGTTGAACTTATCTGACATATGCAACGAGGGTGCTTCGCATTTGCTCGCTCTTTCCTATCTTTCCTCGGTTTTTTATAGGTTCATGTAGTGGGGACTCCTTGGTAGTGAAGGGCTTTTTGGCAACTGGATAACCGAAGCTCTGCGGAAATTGCTCGGATTTGAGAGATGACTTGGAGCCGAGTGGTTGCTTAGGACCAAGAATTTTGCTCGGAAAACATAGCCTCTGCAGCTCGGAGGAGGACTTCTCGGCAACAAAGGCTCTTTAATTAGCAATTAGTGAAAGAGTTTGGAGAATGTCTGATTTGGTTGACTTAACCAAAATCAGAGAGTTCATTTGTATTTATAGCGAAAGCTCAGCACAAGCAAATTACAAAGTAAAAAACAGCAAAGCACAAAAAGAAAGCCCACATGAATGTGATACAAAAAAGAAACTAAAACATAAAATATGAGAGGACTGCAATCTGATGTTGTCATAGGACTCGACTGCTGGAAAAGAAGAGCAACAATTATAGCAGAAAATCTGGTAGTGCAGGAAACGTGGTTGCGTGAATTGAGGGACTTTGAGCTATCCATCAACTTGAATCGTGGTCTGCTAGGGTTTGTCTTTCAGCTTGAGTGAAATATGGGATTGCTAGCTTGCTTGGGTCTGCTGATGTGTTAGCTGCCTTGTTGAGTTTTATCCTTTAACACTCCCTGGTGGGAGGAACTACCTTCAGTTTGTGTACATGAAAAGAAGCAGAGAGCCAATAAGACCCCCTTCTCTTTTTTTTGAACAAATATTATCACAAAGGCCTGGGTCTTCAAACTATACCTCAAAAGCCTTAAATTAAGCCAACTACGGGCCAAGAAAAAGAAAGCCAACAAAGGGCTGAAAAGGGCCTGGGTATTCAAACTTTACCACAAAGGCCAAACAAAAAAGGCCAACTAGGGCCAAGAAGAAATGCCTCTTGGGCATTTGTTTTTTTTTCTTTGGATGCAACTTACAAGACCAGCATTTTAAGACAACTGGTCGTAGGGTTGGCAAAACAGGTTGGCGAGTCGGGTTCGGGTCAACCCGCCAACCCGTTTAGTATAAACCTGAACACGACCCGTTTATTAAACGGGTTGACACGACTCGACCCGTTAATAAATGGGTTTAACCCGACACGACCCGTTAACCCGTTTAGTTGTCGAGTCGTGTCGTTTAGGTCGGGTCTACCCGACCCGACCCGCAAATCAGCCAAATGCACACACTAGTACACTACACAGAGAAAGAGTGATTCAGAGAGATGAGTGAGAGATCCGGACCTGAACGACGGACTGACGGAGAGGGTCAGAGACGCCGTGAGACAGAGGGAGTGAGGGATGCCGGGAGACGAGCAGCGGAGAGAGAGACCGTCGGACCGAGACATGCCGGAGACGCGCGAGACGGAGAGGCCGTGAGAGAGGGAGATCGAGCATTCGAGCGGCTGTGAAAGAGAGAGGGAGATCGGCGGGCCGATGGCCGTGAGAAAGAGAGAGAGATCGGCCGCCGGCGGCCGTGAGAGAGAGAGGGAGATCGAGAGAGATGCTGAGCCTGAGATGGAGTCGGCTCGACTGGAGAATCAGTGGAGATGTAGATCGAGAATGATGGAGAATTGGAGATAATGACTACGGACGGAGTCACGGAGCTGAGCTCGGGCTGCTCAGTGGCGAGAGACGGTGACAGAGAGACTGAGACTCCCAGTCTGAGAGAGGAAAATCGAAAAAAAAAAGAAAAAAGAAGGAGAAATTGAACTGAGAAGATGGCAGACGGGTGACTCACGGGTTACTTCTTTCAGTTTTTCTTCTTTCTTCTTTTTTTTTTTTGTTAACGGGTTACCGGGTCACCCGGTAACCCGGCGGGTTAACCCGTCTGACCCGGTAACTTACCGGGTCATAAACGGGTCAACCCGTTTGACCCGGTAACCCGTTAAGCTAAACTCAAACTCGGCTTTTTCGTGTCGTGTCCGTGTCGGGTTCGCGGGTCGTGTCAAAAATTGCCATCCCTAACTGGTCGTGTATCTCGAAAAGCAAAGAAAAACAAAAGAAAGGGAAATTTGCTGCGTGTCCACAGCTCTTTCATTGTTCACGTGGGACTAGTTGCTTTGCTATCTTTCAGAAGAAAAGAGAAGTGACAAGTCTAGCACGCCTCTTGCAAGAAGAAAGGAAAAGAAAGGCTTTTGCACACCTTTTGTGTGATGGGATGCAAGACAAGAAGAAAAATGAGAAAGGTGAGATGCAGCGAGAGAGGAAAGGGAAGAGAAAGTTCGTGGGTTTCTTTTTTTTTTTTTTTTGTGGATACATCAAAGTTGGATCGGGCATTAAAGAACCATCAAACTTGCTGAGAGAGGTGGAGGTTGACATGGGGGAAGTAACCGGCTTAGCCAATTGCAAGTTTGTGCGGTGGAGAACTGTTGCAATGTAACGTTGCTGGGAAAGGTGGAGACCAGCAGAGGACCGTGAGACTTCAACACCAAGAAAAAAATTTAAAGCACCCAAATCCTTGATAGGGAAGTCAACAAACAAGACAAAGATTAAGTTATCCAAAACGGCCAAGGAAGTGCATGTGAGAAGGATGTCATCCACATAGACTAATGCCATTAATTGGATACCTGCAGCATGAAGGAGAAACAAAGAGCTGTCTGCTTTGGAAGCAATAAATCCAAGGTCTAATAAACGGCTGCTCAACCTTGAAAACCAAGCACGGGGGGCTTGTTTAAGACCATAAAGAGCCTTTTTTAATAAACAAACTGCCGTGGGATGTTGAGGATGAAGAAAACCAGGGGGTTGAGCCATGTGCACAATTTCGAATAAAGAACCATGTAAGAAAGCATTACTTACGTCAATTTGTTTAATAGGCCACCCATGAGAGACAGCAAGGGAGAGGACTGCACGGATTGTGATTGGTTTGTATCAGCTGGGGCCCTGTAAGTTTCGCCAAAGTCCAAACCTGGTTGTTGCTGGAATCCTTTGGCAACAAGACGAGCTTTATACTGATCAATACTGCTGTCAGCCTTTCTTTTAATGTGGAAGACCCACTTACATCCAACAATATTCATGGAGGGTGTGGAATTTACCAACGTCCAAGTACCATTCGTCAAGAGAGCATTAAATCAAGTAGCCATAGCATCACGCCACAGAGTGTGTTTAACAGCTTCAGAAAAACAAGTAGGCTCACTTTCAGTGGACTGCAGGGAAGCGATGAGAGCCCAGGGCAAAGGATATTTGATTGTGCCATCAGTGTGGATTTTGGGTTTGTGAATGTTAAGCTTGGACCAAGTAGTCATGTGATGAAGACAAGGGAGAGGGGAATGACAAGGTGAAGGTGCTGTATTGGATAGAGTAGGAGTAAGGATGGGAACAAGAGGTGAGGGAGAAGCAGTAGGAAGGGAAGCAGGTGGTGGAGAACATGCATGGGGGGATGGCGTGGCAGTAGGAAGAGAAATAGTAGTGGGGAGAGGTGCAGTGGCAGGAAGACATGGGGTTGCAGGAATGATAGGAGAAATTTTTAAATGGGGAAGAGGGACATGTGTGGGTGCTGGAGGAGGAGATGTCTAGACATTTATAACCACTATAGGGTTTGCTATATCCTAGAAAGACACACGAGGTGGAGCGGAAGGAGAACTTATGGGAGTTGTAAGGACGAAGGTAGGGCCAACATTAACAACCAAAGGTTTTGAGGTGTGTGTAATTGGGAGGATGGTGAAACAGCTTCTCAAAAGGGAGTTTGGGGTCGAGTAGTAGTAGCAGGGAGTCTATTTATAAGGTAGCATGCTGTGTCAAACGTATCATCCCAATGCTTAAAGGGAACATGAGAATGAGAGAGTAGGGCTAGGCCCATGTCAACAATGTGGCGAATGCGCCTCTCAACACTACCGTTTTGATGGTGAGTGTGAGGGCATGTTTGGCGATAAGAAAAATACCAGAAGAGGCAAGTAACTTTTGCACAGGGAAGAACTCCCCCCCACCATCAGTTTGCACAGCTTTGATAGTGCGAAAGAAATAATTTTCAACCAAACGTTTAAATTGAGAAAAAGTAGTGATCACATCAGATTTGCAAGTTAAGGGAAAGACCCACATGTATCGACTATAGTCATCAACTACACATAGAAAATATCTTTTATTATTAGATGATAAAGTCGAGGTAGGGCCCCATACATCAATAAAGATAAGATCCAAAGGATCATGAGAAGTAAAGGGAGATGAGCCAAAATGCAACTTGTGAAGTTTGCCTTGCTGACAAGTGGGGCAGACTTGCTGAAGTTTAGTTGATGAAGCTGGAAGGTGGTATTCGGACAAAAGGTGCCAAACTACAGGAGGAGCAGGGTGACCAAGGCGGTGATGCCATTGATCAAAAGACACTCATTCACCCACAAAAGCCGCACGAGAACCGTGAAGGGAGGGAAACGAGGGCCAAGAATATAGATCTCCTTTACTTGGCCCCTGGAGGAGCAATTTCTTCGTGCGTAGGTCCTTGACATAGAAAAAATGAGGGTGAAACTCAATGAAAACTTGATTATCACGTGTGAACTGATTAACTGAGATAAGATTTTTTTGAATATGAGGTACATGAAGTAGATTTTGTAAAGAAAAATTGCAGTTAGAAGTGGGTAGGCAAGCTAAACCAGTGTGAAGAATATTCAAACCTTGGCCATTTCCAATTTTGATTTGGTCAGTTCCACGATACTCATCAGCACGCATGTTCAAGTTGGACAGATCATTGGTGAGATGGTTGGTAGAGCCGGTATCATGGTACCAATTTAGATCAGGTTGAACATGAGGAGTGGTGAGAAAAGCAGCTGGAGGAGCAGATTCACTTTGGTAGGAATGGTCGAACCAATGATAGCACTTGTTTGCAGTGTGACCAATTTTGAGGCAGAGTTGACGCCCAGGAGGATGAGAGTTGGAGTTGTTGGAGTAGTGAGATAGATACCACGGCCACGTCCTCGACCACGACCACGACTTGCACCTCGAATGGAAGGGAAATGGCGTTGATATTTGTTGGAGCTGGAGGTGTTGCATTGAGCAACATTGACAGTTGATAGGGACAGATCAACTGCA
>FXXK01001536.1:21075-33614 GCA_900184695.1 Betula pendula | reverse complement strand
AAGGAGAGAGAGAGAGTCCAGGCGAGGGAGAGAAATAGAAAAGCGGAGAGAGAGAGTCCAGATGAAGGAGACAAACAGAAAAAACATGAGAGAGAAATAATAAAATAAAGTGTCCATTGGTGTACAGTGTCACACTATACACAAACGCCCCTTCACTCTATTTTAGATTTTTTTTTGGATGATCTGATGGAGGACCGTTTTGGTTATTTAGTTATCTATCCTAACTAAAAGAAGGAAATGGATCAGCCGATGAGAGTGCTCTTAACTTGTTTTCTTCTTTTGACAACTTCTAGCTTTTAGAGGTCCTGCGCAGGTATCATACGAAAAAGCAAAATACTTCGATTTTGACATCCAAATATATAATTTCATAATTCCCAAATGACCTTGGCTTTCACAAAAATCAATGTACCATATTATAACCCCTTACACGCATATCCACTTACGACAATATATGTGAAATACAAACAATATCTCTCTTTACTTTGGAGTAATAAAGAGATATCTTTTTTCAAGTCAGAACTCATAGTTTAAGAGATAAGCTTGTCTCTTTATACGAAATCAAAGGCCGCAGATTATTCCTCAATTCTCAAAATTCCACAAACTATAAGTTTAATAAAAAAGTCACGGACCTTGAAAATATAAGAAATATTCCCCAAATTGTTAACTACCACGAGTTAGCCAATAGGAATGAAAAGAATATAAACTTTTCTGGTGTATTTGATGAAGGAAAATACTGATTCAATATTGGAGAATGCAGATCTGTTACGGTTGGGCACAAATATGAGATCTACGAATGTAGATTTGTGTACATCTGCTATAGATGATCAAAAATTTTGGAGGAGAAAAACAGCAGTCATTCTTAGACGTGATTTTAAAGAGATGAGAACTGTCGTGCAGTTGCTGGATCCCACTCCGATGCTTTAAGTCAGTATCTGACAGTAATTTTTTAGATAGTAAAAGCATAGAGAATAGAATTGTCAAAGTCCGTATCTAAGAGTAGTAATTTTTTAGATAGTAAAAGCATGGAGAATCGAATTGTCAGTAGGAATCTAAAAGGGACTCTTATCCCCAATCAGATCGGATAGGAGTTTATCCAGGACTCTTTTTGAAATGGACTCTTTTTCTTCTTATCCTTCTTATCATATCAGGATAAGGTCCTGCATTCCTGGGATTGAAGCTCATCTACTTATTTGATAACACGGCAGGTCCCTCATGGTGCTCTCCAGGTGCATCAATTCCGATATGTCACCTTTGTGGGCTTTAGCTTACAGACGTATCTTCATAGACCTAAACGGGCCGGGCCTGCCTGTACACATAATAGGATGGGCTGGTTGAAGTTGGAATATTTCCCAACAGAAGTAAAGATATCGAAGGTTTTGGTCGACCTTTAATTTTCTTTTTCTAAAAATATTTTTAAAAAAAATGGTTGGTGTTTTGCAAGTGGCGAAGGATCTAAAAGGAATTGATATATTTGTCCATGGAAGTAAAGATACTAATTAGCTTCATTCGTCATTCATTCTTCATATCATAATGGACATGACATTAGCTTTTGTTGTATTCAGATTTGCACGATTGCTAAGGGTCAACACTACACCGGGTTGAACGACCACCAGAAACGTACGTGCTTTCCTTGGTGTGACCAGCAACCAGCATCCTTCGGAAATTAAGGGCTAAAGATATACAGGTTTGTTTGTAAAGAACTTGTGTTCTTTTTGCCGCAAGTATTTTGCTTGGTTTTTCTAGTATAAGACGTTTGTTGGCATTGGATACCAAAGAATCCAAATTATGTTTACATAGTGTAAATTAGAACATTTTGTTGTACTATTTATATTTTTGATGCACCCCTCATTTTCCAAGTATCTAACGTGGTCAAGTTTCTGACCTTTCAAACTGTTGGTAACAAAGTTGATCTTAATTTACTTAGAGAAGTCTGGAAAAGCATCACTTTTATTTTTAATTTTTAATACAAAGAAGCTTTTCATGGAAAACGATCTCATGCTTTCTCATGCCTCTTTTTAAAAGCCTTCACATTAGTTTTCAGTTTTTTTTTTTTTTGTTTTTTTTAAAAAAATAATAATAATAATCTTAACAAGAAGCCCCAATACTTTTGAAATTATAAAATTGCCTTTTTTTATCCTTTAAACTACAGAAACACCCCCTTTTTGTCCCATTATCTATTTTTCGTCTTTTCTTTTCTTTTTGTTGTTTATTACTATGATCTTAACCCTTAATCATTTGAAATGTAAAATACATCTCCAGAATACTCCCTTCTTCGAAATTAAATCTTATAACACTTTGAAATCTTCTTTGATAATAAAAACCTATAACAAACTCTTTATTAATAGCAAATTCAAATATTATAAACTAAAATCACCATAAATATCGGTTTGTTTCTTAAAATTTCTCCAAAATCATTATCTTTTCCATGAATCGTTACAATCCAATATACCTTCAACATTAATATTTATTTATCTAGGAAATAATTAAATTTTTGTAGTATTACACAGTTTTCAACCTGTAAAATTGTAAAATTGTTAATTTTACAGGTATAATCGCAATATATGAGGAGTCTTATCAGCATTTGGACTATTACCCTTAGGATGCACGAGGTTAGCATGGTTGGAAGGATGAGTTTTGTGGATATCAGCCTTGGTAGTAGTTAGTTGCCCTACGTGGCTGCGATGTAAAGAACAAAATATTTTGTATAAGTATTTAATGCCTCTTTATATATGTTTATAAAATGTCTATTCAATTTAGTGATCTGGTGTATCGTTTGGCTGTAAAATGAGTTTATGGTTTCAAGAAAAAAAAATATATACATTCATTTCCACCGTGTGAATCAGAGACTTCCACATGCGAATATTTCATGCTTATCGGCTTATTATTTGAGTCGGGGCGTTACAGTAATTTCGTATAAACAATGGGGTATCTGATCATTTCTTTCTTCTTATTTTCTTTTTCTTTTTCCTTTTTAACGGAGCCGGACTTAGTAAAATAACTGGATAGTTTTTTGTCAAAGAGATGGACGATTAAGATTCAATAAGGAAAAACGATGCGGAGGAAATGACGGTTAAGATTCAATAAGGGAAAAGAACATCGTGAGTGACTAAAAAGTAGTCCTTTGATGGTTTTTTTTTTATTTATTTATTTTTTTTTTTTTATTCAAGAGGGGAGAAGGGGGGATACCTTTGATGGTGTTTTGAAATCTAGTCAGTGTCACTTTTTTGGAGAATGATAAAAGGAAGAAAGGCACGGTCAAGATTCAATCAAGCAAACAAGATGGTGAGTCACCAAAAATTATTCTTTTTTTTTTTTGCAAAACACCAAAAATTATTGAACGACATGGTGGGTCACCAAAATATAGTTACTTGATGGTGTTTCGGAATCTAATCAGTGTCACGTTTTTGGAGAATATGGTATGAGGAAGAAAGGGAGTGAAGGAGTGAGGCGTGAGGAAGCATAGCTCACTTTCTATGTACGAATGGTAGTTATTTTTTATTTTTATTTTTTTAATCAAATTCTATGTTTGTATAAACGACAACCTTTGTTCGATGTTAATTTTGTTTTGAAGTCATTCTAGTAATGTTAATAAAATTACACGTAGATATATATTTATTGTCCAAAACAAAAAACAACAGTGAATAATTAATAGATGGATCGAGAGAGTGTTGTTCTCTACCTTTTGACAAAGTGCTACTTAATATTTAATTTGGCTGTTCGGAATATGCACAGCAAAAGTAATATTCATTAAATCAATACAAAATCAATACAGAAGAGAGTCTAAAAGAAGCTGAATTTTAATTAATTCAATAAAAAGGCATGACATTCTTTTTTTGTAGTAGTGTTATAGAGGCAAGCATAGAATTCGTACTCTAGCGTAAAACTGTATATATATAACATGATATATACATAACCTAATTATTATGAATATGATATTTGTTCATATTTGTTCACTTGTTTTGCTTTTATAAAATCACTCATTCATCAAAAAAAAAAAAACAAAAAAAACATTAACAAACAATTTTTACCATGTTACATCAGAAAAATTTTTTAAACAAAAAATAAAAAATATCTAACAAAACACATTAGCAAGCAGAGCTTGCTGTGGAGCATAGCAAAAGCAGACGATCACGAAAGTAAAACTTCTCTCTCTTGTTTGAAGAGAGAGAAGCTCCGGAAGATTTTTCTTCCATTGTTGTCTTCTTCGTGAGACCTTTATGCTCCTTCATGAGTTTTTTCCGAGGGAGGAGTTATGGAGCTTGCCTCCATACTCCTCCCTTCCCTTCTCTTCATTTTTTTTCGTTCTTTCTTGTTTTTCTTTTGTTCCTTTCTGTTTTTCCTGTTTCTCACCATGCCGCTCACCGGCCTTCTCCGCTCGCCCCTCTTCGCTCACCGCGCAGCTCTCCAGCCCTTCTTCGCTCGCTCTTGTCGGCTGCTTATCGGATCTGTAGAGATTCACCGATCCCGCTTTTTCAAGGCTAGATCTGTAGACTTCCGTCAGCTTCGACCTTAGACGCGCCTCCCCTCTGTGTTTCTAGACCTCTTTGCAACCTGTCGATCCCTTCCATGCCACCATCCGGCCACCATGGGCCGGCGCGTGGCCCTCACGCGCCTGCATGTGGATCTCACTCTCCTACGAGTGTACACCACACGCTGGCGAGAGGATCCCCTTCATCGGCTCGTGGCTTCTCCGACTTGCGGCTCCACCGCCCTTTTCCGCCGTTGCTGGAGTTTTTTGTCTTTAGTTTTTTTTTTCAGTGTATTTTCGCAGCTTTTATTGTGTTTTGCTGCTTTGTTTGTATTGTTTGGGTTACCGTCTCCAAGTTCTTACTTCGTTTGATCTTTTGGTGGAGACTTTTGTAACTAAGCTTTTGTTGTTGGTGCTTTTCTTCGGTTGCTCTGTTCTGACCTTGCTCAGTGGTGCTCATTGTGTTACTGCGGCCCTTACTCCGGTAGGAACTTACAATGGTAATATCGCCTTTAGTGGTGACCTTCCTTAGAATTTTTTTTCAAGACATAGGGTTGTGTCAATTTATTGACACATTCTCTTTTATTTTCTGTTTACCTACACTGAGCAGGCTGGTACGAGATCTATTGTTGGGCTGCCCCACTCTTTAGAATTTGTCCCCTCTCCCGTTCCTAGTTGTATTCTCAAAAAAAAAAAAAAAAAAAAGAGCTTGCCGTGAACAACCCAATTAAGCTAAACCTACAAAATAAAAGAGTAAATTATTATAAGTGTTATTTTAGAATAGAGTTGGCATAAGTAAAAGATGGTACTCATTTAAATACATCTGCAAGGAAAAAAAGACATACCTCAACCCAAAGACATATTATACGTTATAACGTCTATAAATACAATATCCCCCAAATTTTAAAAACAAAACCAACTAGAAATAATCATTCGCATGCAATAATAAGAATCATAAAGATCCCCTAGCTCCAAGTGCATTCCACGACACTAAAAAGAGTAAAAGCCAACACAACCATTAGTTTTAGTATATTATATATGTTGCTTGTGTAGTTTGACAAATAGGTGGTGTAATAATTTAATCTGTGGACATGCTTGCCAGCCATTTGAAGCCATTTTCTATGTTATGAATGAAGAGATATTGAATTTCTATAAACTCAATCTTGAATGTTTTACAGAGGAATATGCACAGTACCATTATATATATACATCAGGTGTAAGTTAATGTGAATTTACAAATAAATAAAGTACATATTGTAATTTAGCCTTACTACAGGGGAACGATTAGCAACTTGGGGATTTAAGGGTGATGTGCTTTGCCTCTTTTGCAGAAATTGTTTGGAGAGCTGAGATCATCTATTCTTTGAATGTAGTTTCAGCTCCCGCATCTGGAAGGCATGCTTAGTGCACTGTCATGTGGATGATCCCCCCTCTATTTGGTCAGATGTCCTAAGTGTTGGCTGCAGCCATTGGTGGAAGAAGGTACTCTCTGACACGTTATGCCGCCTTGTGCTAAGCTCCACAGTTTATAATCTTTGGCGTGCTCACAATGAGATCAAGCATCATGGCCATCCAAAAACAGAGGATCAGATTTTGAAGCATATCATCTAGGAAGTAAGATCTAGAATCTTGGGAAGGGGAAAATTTCAAAGGATTAGGGAGAATCTTCTCCTCTGTCAAGCCTGGAATCTTCCCACTGACTTGCTAGGTTGATTCCCCTGCTGCTGGATTTTGCCTAGAACAGTCCCCTGTTTTCGTGTTTTTTTTTGTTTCGGTTTGGAGGTGTTGTTTCTCCATACTTGGTTCTTTGTTGTTTTCAGCTGTTGCTGATTAGTTGTATTCCTCCTTTGTTGAATGAAAGTTTTGCTTATAAAAAAAAATAAGAAAAAAGTACATATTGTAATTATTACCAAAACAACTCACAGTGTACACTTGGATGGAATGTATTTCCTATAGCACAACGTGTTTCCTTATGAGTGTCGTATATATAGGGAATATTTCCTTCCTTTCCTTTTCCATGTGTATTAGATTGGGTATAGGCTTGATTGACACATGATGCTGCCAAATATTGTGTTTCTGGAATACTCGAGACTTTCCTAGCTTGGTGTGTTATAGCTGTTGCACTACAATTGGTGATCTAATCTTCATTAGCATTATTCAAGGCAGATATTGTGGAGATATCCTTAACAATGAATATGTTCAGCAATGTTTACTGGTATCTTCTTTCTAAATTTCATAGCAATGTTCAGTTATCTTATCTTATGGTTCCCTAATATTTTGATAAATGCAGTCTGACAGTGCAAATTAATGGTGTAGTCCGTTTGTCATTTGAGTTTGGGGCTGTTTTGCGAATTTGCTTTGTATTGGTTGTTGTTATATGTTGGAGCAGTGACAAACTGTTATCTCTCTATCTTTCTCTTTTTACATTAATTACGTTATTAGCAATTATTAATGATCGAGCTACTGGATGAGGCTTGTTTTATGTGGCCGGTTGCTATTAATTAGTCTTTTCGGATTATCTCTATTAAAAACAGAATCATATATATATATATATATATATATTTGTTGATTTGGGTATATTAGCATGTTCAAACAAATTTGGTTATACTGGAATTCGACACTTACATGTGAGGGGGGAAATAGCGGCATTTAGGAAAAACGGTCGACATTTTTTTGTACCATTGTTGGTGTTTTTATTTACGCAGATAAATTTGCAGTCACTTTTTACATTGGTGTACAATAAACCAACACCAGTAAATGATAAATTAACAGTGTGTTTAAAAATATATACGCCGAAACTTTGTCGGCATATATATACACATTGTCGATTTATTGGTTTTTTTTTTTACATTTCTCCAGCGTGAGCTTTAAATGCCAAAATACATTTTACTGTGTATAATAAATGCCGGTAAAAGGAAAATAAAATGCCTATACCCGACATAAGTCTATTACGACACTACGTTTATCTGCTTTCTTTACGCCAAGAAAAGAAAAAAAAAAAAAAAAAAAAAAAAAAACTAATATTTCTTTCTCAGCGCTTTTCAGGGTTATAGAGGCATTTACTAGCAGTCGGTAAATGCCGTTTTTTTTTTTTTTTTTTTTGTAGTGCAGGTAACACCATTAAAATCCAATAGCTCAATGTAGAAGTTCATTTTATGGAATGTCACAATCTCCTCGATCTATTCAAATAATTGACATGCTCGTTATAGCCCAGGTCTTGATGCAATGCCTCAACCCATACACATGATGTTACCGGGTTGTTTTGATACAGTTTGTCACTATTGAGGAAAAATGATATCCACATTTGTGATATTATTTCAAAAAAATTAGTTAAAGTTCTAATTAAAACTCTCTAAAATCACTTATAAAATCAAAATCTTACATTATAAAAAACCAATATAAGATTTACACTTATATAACACTATCATTTTATCATAATCCATCTACTTAGCGTGAAACTTGGGGGTGTCACAAAATGTATTCTAACTTGTTCATATATTCTATATTTAGTTTATATTGTAATATTCTTTATTTAGGGTTATTGTAATTAAATCTGAGAGATTTGATACTATTCTTATACTTATTCTATATCCTATAAATAGGAACCTTTGTATATCCTATAAATAAAAATTTTTTTATACCCTATAAATAAAAAATATTATAATATAAACCAAATATAAAATATATGAAAAATATATTATATTTTCTATATATTCTAATACAACTTACGATCATTCCGCAAGAACATGCAGATGGACCCATGTCAGGCTTGCCCTTCACTATTTGACCTGCATGTTTTTGTAGAGAGAGAATGATTAATTGCTTGATGAGGCAAAACTAAAAGTAGAAACTTCGACGCAAGCAAACTCCTAAAGAACAAAAAAGAAAAAGAAAAAAGTGATTCTTGGTGCGAGAAGCAAGCATAATGGCTCCCCTTCATTTTCCCTTTCTATTTTTTTTTTTTTTTTTGATGAATAAGAGAGAATTTCATTCAACAAACAAAGAAAACTTTACAAGCAAACCAGCAACACTGCTGGAAGACGAATCCACACAAGGGGACAAAAAAAAAATACCAGTCTACTCCCACAACAACTCCCATAACACCTAACTACTAAGCTGCTGAGAACCAGGGAACCAGTAAACAGAGCAACTTAGGGACCAGACCAGCAGACATCAAGCTCAAACCAGGACCTCCAAAGGGATGTTCCAGTTGTGACAGAGCAAGGCATTCTCATGACTGCCTTTGAATCGACCACGGCCCAAGATCTTGTTCTAACTTCCCAAATGATCAGCTTCATGAGTTGATCCTCTGTTTTGGATATGCCATTGTGTTTGATGTCATTACGATTTCGCCATAGATGGTATATAGTAGAACTTAAAACTAGACGACATAAAGTTGCATACATGGTCTTCTGTTTCCATTTACTGCATCCCAAACGAATAATCTCTTGCAGGGAAGTGGAAGGATTTAGAACATTGCACCGAGCAATACCTGTTTTCCATATGCGAGCACTGAAACTACATTCAAAAAACAAGTGTTCACAACTCTCCATCCCATTTCTGCAAAACAGACATTGAACATTCCCCATATAACCCCATTTAGCCAATCTGTCACTAGTGGAGAGGCTATTCTTCATCACTAGCCACATGACAAATGAATGTTTAGGAATAGCATAGGGGAACCAAACAAGTGGCCACCAAGTCATCTCAGGCTCATGCCTTCTAAGAGTGTTCCAGGTATCGAAACTAGCAAAGGATCCAGATTTAGTCACATTCCAAATGGCTTTATCTGAATTGCCAAGCACGATTTCAGGGATTCTACATTGGATTTCTACCAGATCTTCAGACCTAGCAGGTCGCCATCTCCACTGTCCATTAACCAAAACAGAGGATAGATAAGCATCAAGGCTGCTCTGGGCATCATATATGACCCTATGGCCATAAGAATCCAGAAGGTACCCAGCTGGATGCCAAGAGTCAAGCCACATGTGGATTTTGGTACCATCCCCAACCTCAAACCTGATAAAGGCCTTGGCAATGTTCCTTAGCTTGAGAAGTTTTCTCCAGCTCCAAGAACAATTTTGAGAAATTTTAATGGACCAAAAACTCTTACCTTTGAGAAGATATTCATGGACCCAAGCCACCCAAAGAGATCCTGATCTAGCAAAGATGCTCCAGATGTGCCTTAGCATAGAAGAACGGTTCCAGATTTCTAAATTCTTTAACCCAAGGCCCCCCTCTTTCTTAGGGCAACAAATGGCAGACCAAGCCACTTTGGCTTTAGAAGGACCAACCTCTTTACCATTCTAAAGGAAACAGTTGAATTTCTGTTCAATGGCACAGATAACACTCTTGGGAAGAATAAACACACTAGTCCAGAATACTTGTAAGCTATAAAGGATAGAAAATAAGAGCTGAAGCCTTCCTGCATAAGAAAGAAATTTGGAAGTCCATGAATCTATACGGCTAGTGATCTTTTCCAATAACACCAGACAATCAGTGGAAGAGAGCCTAGTGGAGATCAAAGGGACTCCAAGATATCTAACAGGAAAATGACCCTCAGACATTTGCAGCTCAGCCAAAAGGAGAGTCTTTAATCTGTCAGAAATGCCAGAGAAAAACACTGAGCTCTTTGAGGGGTTAGCTTTTAGACCAGAAAGATCCTCAAACTCTTGGAGAGCATTTTCCCTTTCTATTCTCTATTTATTTAAAGCTATTTTTTTTTTTTTTTTTTTTTAAAGCTTAATTCAGATTACCAAAGCAAAGACAATAATATAATAAATTTTCCCTTTCCTATTCTCTATTTATTGTCTTTTGCTTTGGTAATCTGAATTAAGCTTTAAAAAAAGGAAAGAACGAAATATAGGATTGATAAAGAGAAAAATGGAAAGTTACAAAGAGTGCTTTGTAATCCAACATGACGCGAAAAAAAGTTGGACATCAAAGACTTTTTTAGCGTTTAATTATAAATATATATACAATAAGGTATTTATGTACTTTAAAACCTTTCCATTTCATCTGAGCATTTAATTCAAACTTGACGTTGGAGATACGTTATGTACATTTGGAGACCTTTCAAATGTGAAAATGAGACTAAAAAAAGTATACAAATGAAATTTTACTAGAATTTATTTACATTGACCTTTCCGCGGGATTTTCAATTAATAATTATTTTTTGGCATTAATTGAAACTATTTATTAACTTTTTATCTATTATAAGCAGTCGCCTAGGGTTATGTTTGGGCAAAGGTTATGGGTTAGGGTTGGAATGGGTTGTTGACTTTGATGTGATATAAGTAGAGGAATGTTAGTTAATTTTGTATGAAAAAGTGAAATTTTTTGTTTTTTAATGAATTTTTTATTTTAATAGTAATAAAAAGTAGAAAAAATTGTTAAAAAATAGTTGATGTGATATAAAAAGTGAAAATATTATTATTTTTTTTTGTTTAACAAAACTCATGAACAGTAAAACCCATAACCTTTGCCAAACGGGTCCCTAATGTTTGAATTGGCCGTGCTCGTATGACACTATCATAATCCATCAAAATGTCATGGAACGCATTCTGCTAACCCATGAAATCGGACCCATGTCACTTAGTTGTTTTGATACAATTTGTCACTATCAAAAAAAAAATGATATTCACATTTGCAATATTACTTAAAAAAAAATATAGTCAAGGTAACAGTTAAAACTCTCTAAAATTATTTATAAAACAAAATCTTAACTTATAAAAAACTAATCTAAGACTATCATTGTATCATAATCTATCTACTTAGCGTGAAACTTGGGGGTGTCACAAAATGTATTCCAACTCATTCCACGAGAACATTCAGATGGACCCATGTCAGGCTTGCCCTTCTAATATTTGACCCACATGTTTTTGCAGAGATCTAAGGATTGATGAGGCAAAAGTAAAAGCACAAACCTCCAACGCAAGCAAACTCGTAATTCGTAAAGAAAAAAGACCTGAAAATGTGGCTTCCTCGAGAAACCTTGAAAATTGAATTTTTTTTTGTCAAAAATGCCCTTGCCTATTTAGTCTGAGTTTGATCCATTTTTTTTTTACCAAAAAATGCAAGACTATACAATCAGGTACCAAGTAGGGGCATTTTTGACCAAAAAAAAATTTAGCTTTCAAAGTTTCTCGAGGAAGCCAAACCATTTTCAAGTACGGTACACAGTAAAAAAAACTTGAAAATGGCAAACACCACCATGACTCCCCTTTATTTTCCCTTTACATTCTCTATTTATTGTACGTCTTTTTGCCTCGTTAATCTAAGTGAAGCTTTTAAAAAGGAAAGAACGAAATATTAGAGAAGTGTCGTGGTTCTTCCAAGCCCAGCTCGTTCCTCTATCGGTTGAAGAGTGAAGACAAGAGCAAGGAGAGTTCTTCCAAGAACAGTAAGTAATGATATACTTTTAATCTTCTTCAAACATTTATTATGTATCAATTGTCATTTTTACTACTCACAGGACAACACTATTTTGAGCGACTTATGTTAAGTCAGTTCAATTTTCTCTGCTTATATATGCAATTTGTGTGAAGAACAATTAACATATCAACTTTGTCGTATGCAATTTGTGTGAAAAACAATAAACAAACAAAATGGAGCTTATAAGTCATTACAATAAATTTGGTCGTTAATGACCACATTTTTAGCAGCCATATAAAAGTCGTCGTTGATAATTACTTATTATTGATAGCTTTTGAAAGTCATTGCTAATAAATGATTTTTAGCAACGACATTTATGTAATCACTGATATTAGGAAAAAATTCATATCAGCGACGACACTAAGAATTTGGCAGAAATTTTTTTCCACACACAGTGTAGTGAGAAGGTAATAGCACAATAATATATCTATTGTCGTCACTAATAGTAACTAATCAACAACGACTAATATAAAATGAAATACAAATTAAAACTCAAATCCACAACCACATATATATGGTCGCTGATACTTAGACTGGTGACGAAAGTGCAACTTGCGGTTTCATCTTGATACTTTCAATATATACATATTAGCTGTGTCCACTATGGTTGTCTCTAAAGACTTTAGCATTAGCGACT